>LTAE01001418.1:3695-55906 GCA_001647135.1 Pontederia paniculata | reverse complement strand
TATATATATATCTATTAATATTAACCATAACTTTTTATACTATTTATTTACTTCATTACAACTAATTATTTATTATTATATTATATTATTTATATATTTTTTTAGCCATACATTATAATATTTTTTTTTGTTAATATCATTTTTTATGAGTGTGTAATATATTTTTTTATTAGAAGTGCATAACCTTTTTTTTATCAAAATAAAGTATAAGATGTAAATATTTATTATTCATATATTACATCTTCTCAATAATAACTTTTTATATCTTATACTTTATTTTGCCAAAAAATATTACGCAGTCCCTAATTATTAAGATATATACTAGTCAAAATATATTTACGTGTTTGCATTACTTTTTAGGATATCTAGATTAAATTTAGTGATAACATCAAATAATATTTTTTTATAAAAAAATAATCTAAATCACATTAGAAATTATATAAATAATATAATATAATGATAAATAATTAGGTGTAATAAAGCAAATAAATAGTAATAAAATGTTATGTTTTTTCATAAAAAAATGTGTAGTATTAATATAAAAGATATTATAGTATATGGCTAAGAATTATTAGGTAGTGCTAGTTATTGTGAGATTAATTATATGGTTAGTGTGCGTATTTAGTTCATGATTCAGTATCAGAGTGTTATTAATATAAATAAATATATATTACATAAATTATTAGTTGCTTAAATGGTTTGAGGCCTAAAGCAAGTGTTTGACCATTATGCCGGCCCTGATATATATATTGGATTATTTGTTCTTTACCAAAAGTCTTCCCATGGTATTCTCTTTGAAATAATTGTGAGATGTGACAATTGACAATCATCCCTAAAAACCTCATTGCAAATAACCTATGTCTATGTGTTAGATGCAAATGATCTGTTCCTAAAATGTTCCACTGATTGACTTTACTGCTTCCTATAATTATTTTCATCAGTGTGATATATAATGTAGAAGATTATTAATTAAATTAGAAGATCAAAATTGATATAAAATAATCTCCATAAAGGTACAGTTGCTACTAAAAAACAATATCCTTGGATTGCATGCTTAAATTTCTTATTTTCCACTTCCCATTCCAAAAGTTCAATATGTAAAGTAAACTAAAAATTGTTGAATACTACTTTCTTTTTCAAGAATAAAATTGTGTAGTTCTTGATGTGGACAGTTGGAGATGGAAGTGGTGAAAGCTACTCGTCTGACTTCTTCTTGTTAACTTATTCAACCTGGTTTCCAAATTTAAGTTTTATAATTTTTCTGTTTATTTAAAGAAACTTGACTTGTACATGCATGACTTGTCAATTATCATATATAATATATATATATATATATATATATATATATATATATGTATAAGAGATCACACAAAAAAATCTAAAAAATAAGAAATAATCACTNTATATATATATATATATATGAGGAACCTAAATGCTTTTATTTTTATTTTAAACTCATTATACCTTTGTCTGGTTAAATAACACGGAGTATGAATAAATATACATGTGTAGACTAAAAAGATGCGCAATAAGTTAAGTGGAAACATGATAATACTATTAAATGCGATTGAAGATTGAAGTGTACATCAGATGCTGCTTACATGTTTTACTTTACTGCTATAAATACAACTCAAATATCTGTTTCAAGTTTTTTCATAGTGTTTTATAACTGAAGAATGTAATTTTATTATTAGATGTGACTACTACAATGTGAGGGTAGAATCAAACTTTGTCATCGTACCTATTTCTTTGCTATAGATCATTAAGTAGATGTCGTTAAGAAACAAATATTTTAAACTATTGTAATAAAAAAAATTTAAACTATCAAGACGGTGACCTAACTCGACTAATATTGACAAGTGTAATAGTTTAATGGTCATTGCTTGTGGAAAATAAACTCATCCCCATGGCATCATCATCCACCTGTAAAGATCTCCCTCATTCTGCTGCTAACTTAATGATCCATTAAAGCTCACTGTCTCCCTACACCATAATATATACAAGTTGACTAGCATATGTTTGACATGAACCAAACGATTTTTTATTGCAATTTCCTTCAAATTGTGTTAACAAATTAGAATCTAATATGGTACAAAAGATGCAATCACAATGATGGTTGTGATATGGTGTCCGTGCAAATCTAACATATTAGAATTTAATCGGGTAAAAAAAATGCAATCACAAAAGAAATAATCACATTCTTCCTACCGCATTGTTATCGTTATATACAATCGATTAAGTATCTAGATATCTACAGTAATTATACAGTCGAGAATATTTATATTATAACTTATATCTTATGGTAGAAAGAGGCGCTTAGTGAATTTCCTTTAAAAATAAACGATAATTTAGATTATCATAAAAATAGACTATCGTTTATTAAATCATCGGTAATATCAAATAATAATATTATAGTAATTTATATATCGTATCTTTTTAGAAAGAAATGATTATTTTACAAGATGTGCCTTTTACTAAAATACCTTTATTATATATTATAAACTTTAATCTTTTGTTGTGTTTGATAAATCAAAAAATAATATAGAAAAAAGAGAATGAATAATAAAAATAAGTGAAACCAAAATAACACTCATTCTAAATAACACTCTCATTTAAAATACTTTCTATATTATAAACTTTAATCATTGTAAAGCTTATTTCTTTTCTATGCTTAATACTCATTGCAATTTTCTTAGATGTCTCATCTCGTACCTCATAATCATTATTATTAAGAAACGTTTAGACGTTTGCGCATCGAATTAAACTAGTTATAAGATGTTACATTTATGTCATCTTTCTCGCTGAATACTAAAATAACATCGAAAAGAAACTGTGCTAGCAAGATATGAATGCAAGTTGCGTCCTATTCTGGCATGCACTAACCACACATATGCTTTTAGTGCAAGATGGCCGACACCAAATACAGCAGCAATAAACCTTCTTTTTTTTTCTTAAGGAAAGTCTTATCAGCAGCAATAAACCTGATAAGTGACCTTAAAATATTTTACAAGTTGCATAGGAACACATGCAAGGAAAACTAGCAAGAAAAAGATCTTGATTAATTGCTACCTAAATGGTTGGGATTCTAATTGTACAAGAAATGTTTTAAAATTGTATATTAAAATAATACCTTGTTTTTTTTAAAAAAAATTCTGTTACAGTATAGTAAAGATGATAGTGGAAGATTGATCATAAAAATGGAGTTAGGCAAACGCATGATCCTCCTTACACCTAACAAAAATGATGGATTTCCTTTTTCAGGCTCCAATATTTGATTTGTAAATTTCTTTTGGGTAATATTGATTTGTAAATTTGATAATGACATTGTTGTTTTGTTTTGTACTTGTATTACTAATCTTGGACATCAAATTAAGATCATTTATGTGATGACTCCTACCTAATCAGTAACCGATCATTTCGGGTCAGGAAAATGTAGCTTTCGGCAATTGTCAATCAATACCAATCTTACTATGACCATATGAATATTATAATTTTAGTTTCTAGAAACCTTTTACCAATTATTTTTTGTTTTTTAATAGACCTTGACTTGCTGCAACCAGAAGGAAAAAACAAAAATTAAGCCTACAAGGAAAAAGGACAAGGTGGATATATAATCGATGAATAACAGGAAAAAAATTCCTAGTTTAGGAAAAAAAACATAAAATGTAATCAAATACTATACTCAAAATAAAAATAATAGATTTAACAAAACATCTTAATTGCCCTTGAACATGAAAGGGACCAATCTCATTGACGAGAGTCAATTAAAGCGAGGGCAAAACGTCATCATGGTGAGCCCCTGAGGTCTAAAAAGAGAAAAAAAAAAGAATATTCTAAAGAGTAAAAATGGACATGAAAGTTTGGCCAAGGTCCACTTCCTTCTATAAATTTATACACATTACACATGTACATTATTATTAGATGGAACGTTGTACAAGATGACTCTGAGAGTGCACGTCCTTTTTTCCCCTTATTTCTATTATCAAATTTATTTGATCATGAAATTAATCAATAAGCTAAATAAATAAAGCAATAAATTTCTGACAATAAATTATGTAATAATAATTTAACAAACGTGTAGCACTATATTTCATAATTATTAGTATAATAATTAACCGTTAAAAAGATTATTTTTTTCTCCGTTCTCTGGACAATTAATTATAAAGTATAATAACAATTAAATCTATTATTTATTATATAAAATGAATTGATGCGCGATTATTCCTTATTTTCCTGCTCATTTATGATAGATTAAATATGAAGGGACTATTTTGTCCTTCAACTTCTACGAATATGCCGTCGGGATCTCTCTACTTCGTCGTCTTTTCTAATCGTTTTCTTTTCTCACTCAAATTTTTCTTCGTCCCGCACCGCACCGACTTCGTCCTCCGTCCTCCCTCCCAATTCTTCTTCCCATCGCGTACCACAAAGAACCCTTCCGATCGCAAGGAAGCAACCGCCGGCGATCAACTTCTCGCGATTTCGGCAGCTTCGGTTGTGAGTTCAATCGCTCGGAAGCGTTTCTTGGAGTTTCGAATCCTTTCAGTTTGCGCATTTATTTGCTGTTAGTGTCACGAGTTCCATCATCTTGTCTTTGTTCTTGGTTTCTTTTCTTGGTGGATTTGTTCGGTGTTTTTTTATTTGAGCTTTTACTGAAGCTTTACATGGTAGTCGCTTGTTCTTTACACAACTTTCCTTTTCATTTTTTTTCACAAATTTGGTAGTATCTTTGCATAACTTATCTTGGATAAACTGGAAATGTTTTTTTTTCTTCCAGTTATTGTGCAATTGTTTTCTGTGAATGTTGAAAGTAAATTTACCATCGAGATGATTCCGCTTTTTGATTAGATTTTTCTACTGCTTTTTGAGTTTTATAGGTTTGTGGGAACTCTTGTGTATCAACCCTGTCATAGTAGTTTAAGTTTACAAATCTTTGGGAGGACTTGAAGGGTTTCGTGATGCCGGAGAACGGGATGATGGAATGCAGTGTGTGTCATTCCAAATTGCAGGCTCCAGGAGGCATAGCTGTGTCAAGGGCATATGTCGATCACAAGAACAAGGTGTCCTCAAAGCATCGGACTCTCAATGTTCTCCTAGTTGGCGGCGACTGCATTTTGGTTGGTCTACAGGTAATATATGGTTGATATCTTGGTAATGTGACATGATACTTGAAGCCTAGTTGTTTACGTAGTAGAAATTCTTATAATTAACTTTCAGTGATTAAGTATTTTAGTTGCCCCTCCTCCCAACAATGAGTTTCTTTGGGCATTTGAACTATGGAAATTTCCCCTGAACATAAGTTGATAAATCAGAATCCAAGATGACTTTGTCTTTGATTTCACATGTACTACAGGGTTGTTAACAAGAATTTATTTTAATATCATATAAACTACTACGTTTTCAAAGTCATCTTGGAGTTGTTTATCTGATGGTAAATATAAATTGACTTAAAAATATATTCTGTTGGTAAATTACTCAAATATGTTCTTATAGCTTTTGATGCCATTTGCATACCAAGTTTTTCATCAAAACACAAACTATGCTGATTTATGTAAGTTGCAGGATAAAAAGTAAGGAGTTAACTAGAGAGTTCCCTCTTACCAACTGTCAAAATTGCTGGTTTGCAATGAGAGATAAAGTTAACTAGGATTTAGCATTGTCCTAAACAAAGAGGACATGTACAATTTAAAACATGAGATATATTTATTTTAATGTGTGTTGTAGATAATCTTTTACTGTATTTCGTTCAATGAATTTAAAAGAATCAAAGTTAAAATTCTATCTCAAAATACTGTGATTAAGGGGACTTGCATTTTCTGAAAACATGATTCACAAGCAATTTATGCCACTTGAGTAATTCTACTTTTTCTTTTTTGACGTATGAGTAATTCTACTTTTATGCAGCCTATTTTGGTGTACATGTCCAAGGTAGATGGGAAGTTTAACTTTAGCCCCATCAGTGTCAACTTCCTGACTGAGGTGACCAAGGTCATGTTTGCAATCATCATGCTATTACTCCAGGTATGTTGATCGTTTTGCGGCATCGAATTAGTCTTGATCATGTAACAATCATTAGTCTTGATTATTTGAGAATGTTGTGAATCACATCCATTTTCTTATCTAGAGAGTGGAGCGCCACTCTCGTAGCCATTTCCTTTTTAACATACATGTACACCTTTTCGTTCTTATATATATACACACATGGATGGCTAGCTTTTTTTAGTCATCCTTTTACCTTTAAAAAAAGACTCATTTGCACCACTGTGATATCGTTGGCATGTCTTTCATCGAACGAATCCATTAATGAATTTCCTGGGGAAACATAAACATGCATGTAGCTATCAATTGGAGCTCTAGTTTAGTCATAATGTTGAATGGTTCATCACACATCTTCTGATTCTACTTCGCTTCATGTCCTTATTATTACAAGCATTTGGACTTTATAGATCACCGTTTCATATACTAATTGCAGTCTAGGCAACAAAAGGTGGGAGAAAAAAACATTCTTTCAGTTTCTACATTTGTGAATGTAAGTTCTCAAAAATCTTATTCAATTCAATTTGTATTTATCTTTATTCTTTATAGGTCTTGGTTTAGACATGCAATTTTGGATTTGTTTTCTGTGGAAAGTTTTCTGAATGCTGATCCATATCTGACATTTCTTTAGAGCTAACCTCTTCCTTCCTCTTTCCAAATTTGATGTGTGATTTTCTTCAACCAGCAGAATTTCAATACGAAATGTAACTTTGATATAAGGTGAAATTCAGTGAACTTAAACATACTGCTTTCTGATTTTTCAATTCTTAAGCTGAGTAAGAAATTGTAGAAGTCCTTGAAGAGGTAGATGATGCTTCTAACATTATGACAGTGGGGTTCATTACTGGTCAAAGATATAATTCTGTGTAATGCCTTCTAATTTGTCTTTCTAACATGTTGGTTTACGTGCCCCCTGATACTTTTTTTGTACTTATTTCTTCTTCTTACCACAATGTTTTAATCACATTGCTGTTTGTAGTTTTTCTCTGTTGGAATTTTTGTTCTTCTTCACTGCAATACTAGTTTCTGACTGTAAGCTCCTCGTGAAGCATGATGCTCTATGTTGGTGAAATTTGGTTGACAAGGTTAAATTATCCAGTTTTGTTGTTATTTACATAGAAGTATTAAGGACCACAAATATAACTTACATGATTGATTTTTGTTTTGTACTAATTTATTTGAGACCGCCTCTCAAAAAAATATCTAAGATTTTTGAGAAGGAAAAATATCTAAGATTAGATGCATATTCTTTTTTTTGAGGGATAAAAGGATGGTTACACAAATCGGTAACTATCCATGTATATTAAACTTGAAAACTATAACATTAGATGCATATTCTAGGCATCTGATAAATAATTTGCTTTGAAACTGGTCACTTCAGAAATCTTATTTCCTTGATGAATGTTGGATTGTGAAAGATCGATTAATTGGTTTTATTTTTTTACTTATCACATGGCTTATTCTATTAGGCAGCTCGCAACAATGTACTTCTTGCTGTTCCTGCTCTTCTTTATGCCATCAACAACTATTTGAAGTTTATAATGCAGGTATTCCTGATGCTGCCCACAGGCCTCAAAACATTTTGTTAGTTTCTTTGGTAAAAGTGGATAGTTTCATATTGTTATTTGATATACTTAACATATAATTAAAGAATACGTATAGAGGTATCTGAAGTTTCCATTTTCTCATCTTCACTGATTGGTGGTCCTGTGCTTTCCTGTAGTTATACTTTAACCCTGCGACAGTGAAAATGTTGAGCAACCTCAAGGTACATCAGAAGCATTATTCTACCTTTAAGAACTTACTCTTCCTAGGTTCTTATACTTGGGATCTTAAATATTGTCAATTTATGGAAGTGATGAAAGAAGATACATTCTTTGTAATTCTTTTGACGATGTTTTAGACATCATGGACCATTTTTATTATATATCTATTGCCAGCATAACTTGAAGTAGGATTGATTTTCTAATTCACTATTTTCTGCATGAAGATATTTCAGATTTCCACACGGTTCAGCTTATGTTGGATTCTATATTATTCAGTTTACAGTTGATTTTCTTTGCCATTTAACATTCTGTAGGTTCTGGTGATTGCTGTCCTCTTAAAGATCATTATGAAAAGGCGGTTTTCCATAATCCAGGTATGTCCATGCTTAACTTATCTATATTCATTTTTGGGATAAATTACTGAAGCACAAAAGTGCCGGAGAATAGAGCTTATCCTGTGGTCCTTGTAAAGCCAATATCTTCGCTTATAAGAATCAAGTTTTGTATGGGATAAAGGCTGGTAAAATGTTGACAGAAACATTTTTTCGCCTGAATATCTTGTATAGATCTGAGCACTATTGTATGCTTTTATTTCTTGTTAGGAGATGGAACACATAAGAAACACAGAAAAAGCTAATTCTTATTTCTTGTTAGGAGATGAAACACATAAGAAACACAGAAAAAGCTAATTCTTCTTAAGTTACTCCATGTTGTTTGTAAAGGCAGTATGTTCACAGAAATATGAATTTTGTTAAGGATATGAATTTTGCAGAGATCAGTGCTTAGTGAAATATTGAATCCAGTATGTTCTTGGCTTAGTGCATTTACTAGACTTGAGCATGAATGCATTATTATGTGTTCTTGTAAAGGCAATATCTTTGCTCACTGTAAAGGCTGAATTTTGTATGGAATGATGGCTAGTAAAATGTTGACAGAAACACTTTTTTCGCCTAAATATCTTTAGTATACCTCAGCACTATTTTACACTTATTTCTTGTTAGGCGATGGAACCCATAAGCAGCATGAAAAAAGCTAATTCTTCTTAAGTTGTCTATCCATGTTGTTTGTAAAGGCAGTGTCTTCACATTATTATTAAACATACGAGCTTTACAGAGAAGAGTGCTTAGTGAAATATTTAATCCAACATGTTCTTATCTTAGTGCATTTACTAGACTTGAGCATCAATGTGTTTCAATTCCTTGTATAGGAGATGTAAATTTTCTTTTTGTTGTTTGCAGTGGGAGGCTCTTGCACTTTTACTCATTGGAATAAGTGTTAATCAGCTTAAGTCGCTGCCTGAAGGCACCACTGCCCTTGGACTTCCAGTTGCAATGGGCGCGTACTTATATACATTGATATTTGTAAGTTCTCTGTGTTATAAGTCACTTAGTTCAATATTGGTTTTGCGTTAAGTTGTATAATATTTCCTGAGTGGTAGATTTTCTTTATCCTGATTCAATTTTCTCTCATTTATGTGAAATTTTTAACCTAATAACGTTCTAAAGGCCCCTAAGTAACTTGAAAATTTGTATATATTTCTTGAAGTTCACTGAATTGCGACCTAGTTCCTCCAGAAGTTTGGCATTTCCTTGAGGTAAACTTTGGGACTTTGCTGTCATAACTCATCTATTATTTTGTTGACAGGCTAAAACAAATATCAAATGGACAACTTCTTGATGGTTGCATACATGATATCATTTTACAAGTCTCTGCTTTCTGCTGCATTTATTCTATAATTGATACTCTCATGATAAGTTGGTGAAGTCTTGTTGCTTCACATTCTTTCTCAATGCCTACTTACATCTAAGTTGAATAAAAACACCAAGACACCTTTCTTTTTTTTTTTCTCTAAGTTGTCTTTCTCCATTCATTTTGTATGGTAGTTAAAAACTGGTTTTTAGTTTTATCTTAGTTGATCCGAGATATAATATATTTTGTTGTTTTTATCTGCTAAACTCTCTTTGCACCAGTAATAAGTTCTTGTTGAAAATAAATTTCAGATCACTGTTCCTTCACTAGCTTCAGTGTTTAATGAATATGCTTTGAAAAGCCAATTTGATACAAGCATATATCTTCAGGTAATTGTCTATATGTAGTGATGTTTCTTTTGGAAACTGTCCATGTGGTTGTTGGCCCATTCACTGAAAATTGCCTTTTTCTTTTATTGTTTTAGAACTTATTTCTATATGGATATGGGGCTATATTCAACCTTCTTGCCATAGTAGGAACTGCCATCGTCAAAGGTATGAAGAACACTAGCCATTGTGACCAAATATTCCACTAGGCCATGAAAGCTTCAATTGGGCTTAGAGAACTCATTACTATTAGGATTATTTAACAGTCTTGTTAATTGATTGCCAGGACATGGGTCTTTTGTTCTTATTTCTATGATACCCTTCCTTATATGGTAGGAAAATCTATTGTTGGGTTTCGTTGTGCAAATCCACTAATTTGGAGATGTATAAATATAAGTGCCTATCTGATTTACAGTAGTTGAGCAAATTATTTTTGAGACAACAATCATGCACAGACACAACCACCATGTGTGTGTGTGCTTGGGTTTCTATCATCTAGCACTAAAAGTTTATAACTCTTAAGGCATCCATGTCTATTGGCATTAATGCACTTGTTTAATTTCTTTTAGTTCTTCCTATTTTTTTTTTTGAGAGGGTAAAGGATGAGGGCCATGTGCACTCATCCGCTTTTATTTAAGTTGGATAAATCACATCAACGTGTTACAAAGATATGTTTCACCTCCCACGATGATTTCATTATAACAGGATCCAATAGCTTTGACATACTTCACGGGCACTCCAAAGCTACGATGTTTCTGATATGCAACAATGCTGCACAGGGAATACTCTCTTCTTTTTTCTTCAAATACGCAGGTAATATTATCAATGATTAAACAATCTCTTTATGTGGAAGATCAGTTGCAAATGTGAATCAGCAACTAAGTATGAGAAAACGTTAAGCAAACATGTAATGAACTGAGACCTAAGATACCATTATTGCAGCTTACATGCAATTGATAAAGAAACACAAATTAGATAAGCAGGTATGACACATTGTGTTTCCATAGAAATTATCAACTTTATTCATGAGGTTGGCTTAAGCTGCCAAAAGTAAAGAATGTGCAAGCAACTTACATTATGCATGTTCTAAACAACCAATCAAATAGTGTCAGGCCAGTTACAAATTTCCCACTGGTGGACTAGTAAAAGTTTTCCGTTTTTGTTTGGTTCGGACTTTGTGGTTTTATTTCTGTAATATACAATTCTGAGTTATGGCCTTACTCAACTGACAAGAAGTAATAGGGAGAGTTCTTTTGCACTATAGGGGTACTGGGGGCACATAGCCGAATTCTTCTGCATTGCTAGTTTCTGTTTAGAATTTTGTAGCCACCGTGTTGGTCATGTAGATGTGTTTCTTCTATTGCTGTCAAATCCGAATGCATTGAGTAGTTATTGTATTAGAATCAGTCTTATGGAGGGAGATCATATTGTATGACTAATTACATGCTTGGCACTGATGTTAGGTGTTTTCTTCAGCATAAGTATGATGTTTCGATAAATGGTCTCTGAAAGAGAGAGGGAGAGAGAGAGAGAGAGAGAGAGAGAGAGAGAGAGAGAGAGAGAGAGAGAGAGATCCCCACACATAATACTAGGGATTCTCTTGTATTTATATATATATTGTACAAGATATAAGGAAAAAACTCATAATACAATATTTGTACATATGGAAAGGTATATTCTTAATACTCCTTAGGTTGGGGCATATATATCATACATGCTAAACTTGCGACAAATATATGGAACTTGAAAACCTCGAAGAGCCTTAGTAAGCATGTATGTCAGTTGATAATTCAATGAAACAATAAATGTGACAATATCCTTGGAACAAAGTGACAATCTACAATATATTTGGTCCTCTCATGGAAATCATGGTTCGATACAATGTGAATTTCTGCTTGATTATCAAGATTGTCAAAAACTAGTTTTAGTACTTAAAAACTTACGAGTTTACGTTTCTAGGGTCCAAAAATGATTAACTCGGTGCATAAACTTAAATATAGGTAAATACTGATCTGATTGCGTTTTCACTTGTTAAAAACTTACGTTTATATGTATCAACAGTAAATTTGACGTTTTTATGACATAATTCTTGTAGTGACGTTTTAATTATTGAAGATGTCAAACTGCAAATAATTATGGGTTCAAATTTCATTGCTTATAACCTTTGTATATTTTTAAGTAACCTATATAGTTTTTCTTATTTTTATAGTATATTTCCTTTTATTTTATTTTTATTGTTTTACCATTATTTTTAATAACCTTACTTTAATTTTAAAAACTAATATGTTGTAGTAAATTATAATAAATAGTAAAAAATAGAATAATATAACATTATTGTAAGTAGTATATTAATATTAGTTTGTCGAATAAATTTTTCTTTACTATTTCATTTTCTGTACCATAACGCTTAAATAAAAAAATAATATGATGAGCAAATATATTATAAAAAATAATTAGTATGGTAAGATAGTTATGATAGTGATGACGATATAATAATAATTAAATGATAAATATATCCTATGAAGAATGTAGTAATTATTTTATACGTATGTTTGTTTAATAAAGAAATTTTATGAGTTGATTATATGAATTTACGGGACATCAATTGAATGTACATTGGAAATTGACAATCTTAAAATGAATTATAGTTAATTTTTTTGTGAGTTTCTGTGATTTATGAATTTTAATTTATTGATTATTAATATTATTTTGGTCTACTTCTTTAAAAAATAATATATATTTTTAAGAATATAAATATAAAGATGTTGCTCTTCCTATCGGCTTAAGCTTTTAGGATTGTTGGTAGCACATCTACTTTAACATGGTATCAGAGCCAGAGGTCCCGAGTTCGAACCTCGACGTTGCTCGTATTAAAAAATTAATTTCTTCCCTTAGTTGTCCACGTGTTGGGCTTTGGGCTGGACCAAAGTTGTCGGCGGCCGACACGTGAGGGGGAGTGTTAAGAATATAAATATAAAGATGTTGCTCTTCCTATCGGCTTAAGCTTTTAGGATTGTTGGTAGCACATCTACTTTAACATATATGATATGATTTTATAAGTTATTATTATTAAACTAATATTATATCTAAACTCTACATATTTACGTATCGAATTTACCCCCTCTAAACGAATTTAGATAGAAACTCGATCTTGACAACCTTGGTTGCAATTGCAAAATATTCAATTATTTATGCAAACTTGAACTTGGCAACCTTGGTTGCAATTGCAAAATATTCAATTATTTAAGCAGTTGTTTCAACCATATCAATTCACATGTAGTCAAAGTCATTGCTCCATATTTAGCCTTTGCACTAGAAGGAATTAAATTATTTTTCTTGCTCTTCCAAGAAATCAAATTGCCTCCAAAAAACACATAACAATATCCGATTACCTGAATAACCTCTATCTCGACATAATAATCTTTTACTAGAAGCACCTTTAATATATTTAACCATTCTAATCACAGGATCCAATGTTCTTTAGTTCATGAATCCAAAAGTTGATTCACAGCACTTACAGCAAATGAGATATACCCGACCAATATTCTCTCAAAAAAGATATACCCGACCAATATCTGAAAATGGCTCCCCTCGTCTGGCACCAATTTCACATTTGGATCCTTCGAAGTGCTTGTTGGTCAGCAATTAAGTAGGCCAGTCTCCTTTAAGATATCCAACATATTCTTTTTAAGATGTATATACCATGTGAAGGCAGGGAGACTTCAATACCAAGAAAATATTTTAGAAGCTCTAAATTTTTATTTATTTATTTTTTTTGAAAAGAGAAAGGATGGCTCTAAATTTTTAGTTTGAAATTGAGAATGCGGATGAGACTTAAGTTGGGAAATACCTATTGCATCACGTCCAGTTATAACAATATATCAACATACACAACAAGAAGTATTAATCCTCCCTTGGAATGCCTATAGAATGTAGAATAATCTGATTTACTACGGCATAGTCCAAATTCCAAAACAACTGATCTAAAGCAACAAAACCAAGCTCGTCGAAATTGTTTAAACCAAGCTCGAGGCCATATAATTTTGTTTTCAAAATTTACATACCATACTAGAATACTCCCCTAAACACGAAAACCAAGAGGTTGACTCATATAAACTTCCTTTTCAAGATTATCATGCAAGAAGCATTTTATCAAGTTGGTGCAAAGACTAACGATTTGTAGCAACAAAGAAAAAAAAGAAGGCGGATAAAAGTGATTGTTAGCAACATATGAAAAGGTGCACTTAGTCTAAGCCATGAATTTTGAGTATAACCCTTTGCATCCTAACGAGCCTTTAAGCAATCAACTTGACCATCAAGGGATACTTTGATGGTGAATAACGAACAACATCCCACTTTTTTTTTTGGTCGTGTAACACACTAGAGGGCATCCTATTAATTAAATAACAT
The DNA here is from genome assembly GCA_001647135.1 of Pontederia paniculata. NCBI lineage: Eukaryota > Viridiplantae > Streptophyta > Magnoliopsida > Commelinales > Pontederiaceae > Pontederia > Pontederia paniculata. The sequence goes on along the minus strand of LTAE01001418.1, from coordinate 41,619 downwards.
GCTATAAGGATCGCATCATCCCAAAATTACAGTGGATAGTGTATGAAACAATATTCTCTAGCATTGTCACTATGAAGAATTTGGATAGATACTGAGTTTTAACTTCAACACAAAAAAAGACAATAGTTTAGTACGATTCTTCATTAAATAAGTCAATGTTATCATGCATTGATCATCAATAAATGTAATAAAATAACGATAATCTTGTCTTGAGTTAACATGACAAGGACCCCATACATTGGAGTGAAAAAGGAGCACTAGCTTGTTTATTGACCATACTTGGAAATGAAATTCCAGTATGTTTTCCAAGTTGACAAAATTGACACTCTAACTCATTAACATGAGTCTAGTTAGGAATCATTTTCTAATAAACTATGCAATGACAAATGACCAAGTCGATTATTGATCTGTAGTGGACATGCAACAACCGTGCAAGCAATTGGTAATTTGGATGAAAATGAAGCTGACAAATAATAAAGATCACAAGATTCATATCCCTTGCCAATCATTCCTCCTATCCTTGAATCTTGGATAACAACAAAATCAGAAGAAAATGTCATAGTACAATTAAATTTCCTAGTAAGTTGACTAATGGAAATCATGTTAAACGGGAATTTGAGAGGATGCAAAAAAAAAAAAAGAAATTGTTAAAGATGTGGTAGGTGATGCAGTTCCAATACCTCGTACTAGTAGGCTGGGATCTGTCAAAATTATATTTTGTAGAACAGATCCTTAAAGAATACTATCAGAAGATATGCTAACAGGTTTGTCTCTATGTAAAATATGCTGGTGAGACATGTTGTCATCTCTATATATTGATCTTAATATGTGGATTGTGTGTGATCAATCAAAATTTTATATATTGGGCCTACTATTTATGCCTCCAAGACTGCAGCTTCATTGTCTAATCACAATAATGATAAACAATTATTTGCCAAACTTTTACCTTCGTCCTGCATGACTGTCTACTGATTATGAGCATTGTATGCAGATACGATTTTGAAAAAGTATTCATCCACAGTTGCCACAATCTTTACTGGCATAGCATCTGCCTTGCTGTTTGGTCATACCCTTACCATTAATTTTGTACTTGGAATTTCAATAGTGTTTATATCAATGCATCAGGTAACCTTTTTTTCATTTTCCTGCATGTTTGCTTTCTCAGCAACATCTTACAAATGTTTCTGTGTATAGTTCTTTTCTCCATTAGCCAAAGTCAAAGATGAGGTGTCCAATGGAAAGACAGAGATGGTGGATGCTCAAAACTTCAGGTGTGCGTTATCATTCTTGATGATTTGTTTTGGTTTTTTGAAAGTTATGATGTGTTCATTTTCACCGTTTACTTTTTACTATAAGTAGAAAATATGTTAGAGCAAGGTTATGATCTATTCTTTTCCTTTCCATTTATCATTCCATTTGTCTCATGGGAGACATTATTCGTCTCCATCTGCAAACTTGTTTACAGAGAAGAAACAACTCCTGGAAATGCAGAACTGGTGGTGCACCTGCAATTAGACATAACAGAAAGATGAAATTTCAAATCCTGTTTACTAGTAGTCACTAACTACTTTTCATCTCTAGATGTGACTTGCCTTTCTTATGCTAAGTAACAAGTTTGGCTATTAAGTGTAAATTGGAAATATCCGAGTCTAAACTTTTGCATGTTTACCTATACTTGTTAGCACAATTATTGTATAGTGTTCTTGTAAAAAGAATGGTTGTGTTATTTCATCATAAATTTTGCATGACTTGGCGTCTCGATTTGTCAGGTCAAAGGAAGCTTCTATCCTAAACATAGCTGTTGGTGCAACTGAAGATGTAAGACACTTTCAGTTACTAATTAGTGATCTATATTTAAAGTCTAGCTAAGGACATTTCTCATGAATTTCTTTGTATTCAGGCTAGCCACCATGCTGGGCATGATGAGAGAAAACCACTTCTGCCGACCTGATTGGACTTTCATGGTATGCGTAGGAAAAGAATAAACAAGTATCATGTTTTCTCAAGGTTGATGAAGTCTTCTTTTCTCAATGGTGTTTATTATTTTACCATTTTGCCGCAAAGTTCTTATACTTTTTCCATTATGATATTCTGACCATAAAATGATTAGGTAAGTAATTGTAGAAGTTGACATCATCATGATTCTTGAGAAGGCATGACTTTGTCAAATCCAAGATTAATCCGATCTTAATAGAACTTCATCTCTTCTTTCTCACAACATGAAAAGAACTTAAACTCTTTATTAAATTTGAAAGTGTGACATGCACTCAATCTACATTACATCATATATGACACTTGTCTCAAAAATAACCTAAAAGTTCTACTTTGCCATTAGGTTGCTTGTGTAAATCTTTACATGCATGTAGTATAAAATAATACGTCAGCAGAATAACTGTTCTATTTTCAGAATTCTCATACGTTAAGTATATTTAACTTTTGATGTGTTCCACCACTGTAACTTTATTGTCAAGTAAATAATTTCCAAGTGTAATTGCCTTCATTGTTATGAATGGTATCAAAACATATGGGATTTCTCCCTAGGAGTGTTAGGAGATACCGTTGAGGTTACATCTCCTCGTTTTTATAGGCCCTTGAATCTTGTAGTCCTACATCAACTAGAAACTCAAATTTCAGGTATAAACAAAATCCTAACTCCTTTTCGAAAAAGAAATCCTAACTAAATAGGACAAAAGAGTCTTAACAAATAGGGTATAAAATTTCACTCCATATCTGGACTCCTATATGAATTAGTCTCTTGCAGATCAAGATGTGTGCACCTTTGATACGAGTTTGGGTGTTGCTCATAACGGTCGCAAAAGAAAATCGAAAACGGAAGATTTGAAGGGCAAAATAATAGAAACAAATACTTCTGTGGATTTAATGTCGCTAGATTAGAAGAACCACTCCATGATATTGTTGTGTCTGGCAGACGCGGTGATTATCGAAGTCGCTGATGATGCTACGGTTGGTCTATGGTTGAAATTTGATTCTTTACATGACAAAGTTTCTGACTAACAAGTTGTGGAAGCAACGTATGTTCGCCTTACGCATGCAAGAAGGTACTCTGAAATATCATCTCGATCAATTGAATACATTGATGTCGCATGACGTGAATATCGAGCAAGAGAAAAAAAATACACATAGAAGAGGACACCAAGATTTAATGAGGTTCACCTCTATTTATGTTACGTCCTTGGGTAGAAGCAAATATTTATTTTGAAGTAGAGAATTACAAACAAAATACCCGAAACCCTTCGTAGGTAGGATCATCAAGTATTCCCATGATCCTCCCTTGTACTGTAGAGCTGCTTGAGATGGGATTCTTCCTTAAGGATATCAAATGAGATTAACCTTGGGGATTATAAGGATACCATTGAGGTTACATCTCTACATCTCCCCTTTATTTATGTCCTCTGAATCAGGTACGCCTATATCAACTAGGAAAACCTCGTATCCAAAGACAAACAAAATCCTTACTAAATATGAAAATAAAGTCCTAACAAATAGGCTACAAAATCTCACACTAAATCTAAACTCTTACAACAACTATAGTCAAATTCTAACAAATCCCCCTGTGACTTGAGTTCCTACTATGGCAATAAAATTGTTATACTCTACCAATATATTTGAGTAAGCAACACCTCTTGATTTGCTCACCCATATTTCTTGATATGCCTTGCCCTGCCTCGCACAACTCCTATGTGCAACTCCCAATTGCACATTATGCCGCCTGCGTAGCTCCCAACTATGAACTGCTCCATTTATGCAACTCCTAGCTGCACACAATGTCACTTACGCAACTCTCAGCTATGTCTTCAGCGCCTGTGCAGCTCCTAACAGCACATTTTGTTGCCTACACAACTCTTAGTTGTGTCCTATGCCACCTATGCAACTCACAATTACACACAAACAAATCCACGCAACTCCTGGTTGCACCTTGTGATGATTTTGGCGGCGCCCTTGACGACAACCTTGTGACGCCATGTGCGATGCCTTTGGCAGCGCCCCTACGGCACCTTGGTGATGACCATGCAACGTCCTTGGCAGCCCATTGGTGGGGGCACCCTTATGGCGAATTTAGTGGTGTCTTGACAGTGATCTTGTGCAGCAACAAGCGCGTCACCCTCCAAGGAGTCTTGCTCGTGCGATAATCATATGGCCTATCTGACCCATCAGCAACCTCATAAAGATATTGCCTTCTTGGCCCATCCGAAGGACACGATCTGCTTGCAGGTTCAAATGGGCACGATAAGTTTGGCTCATTCACAAGTTCTAATGGACGCGGCTTGCCTAGCTCGTCCCTAGCTTCAGATGGATGCTGCCCACCTAGATCGTCCAAAGATTTATCTTGTTCGACATGATCTCACCCTTTTGGTGCCGAAGCGTGCAACACTAGCCCACACGACACTCGCATGGTGTTGGCGCCCAACCAGCATACCATCCATGTGGTGACGTGTGTCCGTGCGGCGACACGATCCCTACTTGTGTAGTGCCCAATGGCCATGCCACTTGCCTATGCGGTAGCGCGTGCCCATGCCCGCTCCAAATTGCGCGGTGACGCGCTCTCATGCAGCTCGTGTCACGGGTCATTCATTGACCCGCTCAAACATCGGCGTAATGCGACCTTGCAACGTCGCCGCACGTCCAAGGCAAGCCCCAAGGCCAAAGCTCCGCACCGCGCCCTACCGCGACACCTCATTTTCATGGGTCATGCCCACTTCTGTCAAGGGACATTAAATGAATTATCCCAAGTTATCTTATTGCTATTCTATGATTTCTCATGTATTCGGTCCCGTTTCTCAGGTATTTATACCTAGTTTCGTAGGTTTGCGAACTAGTTGTCTAGCAATAAGCATGAATAGGTAGACTGCACCCCCGTGGATGGTTCTCCATGCTACTTTTCGCCATCCTACCTCCTAGGGCTGTGGTATGTTGATGGGAAGTATGCTACCCGTTGTAGCATTTTTGCCTTGTTAATGAAAATCACTCATTTCCCAAGGAATCGTTGATGTTTCTGGTGTGCATGCTTCAATAGCGGGATCGGCGCCCCATATTGTGACCAAATGCTCCAAGACGTCCTCCGTGCCTGTCTTGGAGCCAAGGCGCTTGGTTGCCCCTCGATGCCTAGTGTCCCATCGGAAAACGCCTGCTCGAGCGCCCGTCTTGACGCTTCGTGGCCTCATCGCGTCTCAAGACTTCTGCTGCCATTTCACTCTAAATCCACTCCAAAATGCTTGTCTAGGCGTTCCGCTCGCCGAGACATCGCACGTGACCGTTTCCCGCACAATCACCTCTTGCGAAGTTCAAAGCTATGAACTCATGCGTTGTGCCAACCTCAGGCATCGCTCAAGATATCCCAGTGTGTCTTGGCAAGTGGTCAGGATCTGCCAACCTGATTGTCATCCCGATGGACGACCACAGCCTCGTGGAGGGACTGAATTTCCTCGATCATATTGCCTCATCGATCGAGCCACTCATGAACTCCTTGGTGATCAACGACACAAAATGCTTTCATCAATGCAACACATCCCCGGGATGCCTCAGTCGCGCCCACAGTAGTCATCCACATTTCAAAGGGTTCCCAAGCGTTCGACGCCGAAACCATGTGACCCAAAGCCTTCAACCTCAGTTTCGCCCGCTGGAAAGAAAGATAGACTTCCATGAAGATGAAGAATCTTAAAGCTAAGGACAACGAACGGAAGGATGTCGAAGCATCGAGCAACAAGTTCCAAGTGGGTGAATTTGTTCGAGTCAAGCTGCCTCGCCAATCTCATGGAAACGACAACAACTTACTCGGACAACGCCGTCACTTGCAAGGCTCATTCCGAGCCCTGAAGCTGGGCAAAGTGGCATACAAGTCGGAGCTTCCCTAAAGCCTTCAACAACACCCCGTCTTCCATTAGGGACTGCTCAAAAGATGTCATGGAGTTGGAGCAAACTCTCAATGCACCAAGCCAAACGAGTCGTCGCTTTGCAAGTCCAAAAAAGCCATCGCGAAAGAATCTTGGTGGACGAAGAATCAATGCGTGAAGTCGGGCTGCACACCCAGATGTTGCTAACTCCACTTATCATTATTTTAGGATTTCTCATGTATTCGGTCCCGTTTCCTAAGGATTTGTACCTAATTTCGTAGGTTTGCCAACTAGTGGCCTAGCAATAAGCATGGATAGGTATACTGCACCTCTCGGGGTGGTTCTTAATGCTACTCTTTCCCACCATACCTCTGGGCATGCTAATCTCTCACCCATTATAGTTTTTTTGCCTTGTTAATGAAAATCACTCATTTCCCAAAGAATCGTTGATGTTTCTGGTGTGCATGCCTCAATAGTGGGATCGGCGCCTCGCTTTGTGGCCAAACGTTCCAAGATGCCCTCTGTGTAGACAGGGCCTCCGTCCTGGCGCCAAGGCGCTCAGTTGCCCCTCGGTGCTCCCTATCCCATCGAAAAGCGTCTTAACGCTTTGCGCAAGACGTCCCGCACGACTCCGCTCCGCGGCCTCATCGTGTCCTAAGACTTCTGCTGTCATTTCACTCTAAATCCACTCCAAAAGGTTTGTCTAAGCACCTCGCTTGCCTAGACGCCGCACGTGGCAGTGTCCCACGCAAACACCTCATGACACTCGCATGCCAATGCTGGCGAGCCCACTTGTGCAGCGACATGCGCATTGTCTGGTGTCCTCCGGCGATGCGACACGCGTCCCTATTGGTGCCCTCTTGCACGATGATGCGCACCCAAGCTAGTTCCCTCCTACGCACGTTGAAGTTGTCCTGCACCAGCGGCGATGCACGCCACACCGTGCCTTCCCCCGCAGTGATGCATGTTAGTTTGGCCTAGCTCTAATACCAGTTTGTTGCGAATATTACACGAGAGATCGCGTACAGAAGAAGACACATGAGGTTCATCCTTAATTGGGCTATGTTCTTGCACCGAAATAGAGAATGGATAGGTGTTAGTCAATACTCATTGATTGCCCAAAGATGAATGATCTTCAAACTGAAGTGCATGAAACAATGAGAGATGGGCTCCCCATGGCCTCCACCATCAGGTATGAAGGATGGGTAGTGGATAATGTGATGGATGCAGACAGGATAATCCAATGATCTAATTGAGAGTTAATATGAACCGATTCATCGAACAAATGCCTTTCCTGATGAGTGTATGCATGTGACAGTAGTGAAAATTTTAGTTTGGTTTATTTTCGTCGCTAGTCTGAAAATGAGAAGGTAAAGGGCTATGTAGTTTTGGTGTTTTCTTTTTAGGAAATGAAAACAGAAATTTGTTTGGCTTGAAATTTAGCAAACATTTTTTTGAAATGGCTAGAAAACAGAAAGCGGAAAAAACTTATTTGTATTTCTGATTTTTATGAAAAGATGATTACAAATTTCTAGTTACATAATATACTAAAGGCTGCATAGTCTTTTGAATTTAAAATAGAACTAGAAAACATTTGGTTTTCAGTTTTTACTGCAGAAATTCGCAACTGATTGGGCCGAGTGCATTTGTGCTGGCTCCAACTCATGCGGAGCCCTGGCTCCAGCTCTGAAAAAAATTTCTTTTCTAAAACCAAACGCTTGTGTAAAAGAAGCTTAGTCTTTCTGTCTTGTATACAACTGCATATTTTGGTATACTGAACATCTAAATTATGGTATTGAGGTAGACTCCTGCAATACATTTTGGAAATTATTTTCTCTATACATCACTGAATGACAGGAAATATCTCATCTTTCCTTTATTAATGTGGCACTTAGACTAATATAAATCAGGCCGTGAGGTGGATTCTTTTTCATTTTCCCTTTTATGAAAGAGTTGCAAATCAAATTTAAAGATGCGCCATACTGGGAACTCTGTTTTTTTCTCTTTGTTTTTTACAATATGCATTTTTCTCTCATAATAATAATGTGATATCCTGCCTTTTTCTGTGTTATTTTAGGACGTGAAGATTCTTTAGGTGGGAAATGATGTGAAGATCACTCGGTTTTAACCTTGACAAACCAAAGAGTCCCAACAAACAACACAGCATAGGAGATCCTACTGCTTTGAAATTTAGCTGGGAGAGGAAACACAAGTTGTATAGTGAACTCAAACAGTTACTAATTATTCACGAGTAAAAAAATTATTAGTAAATAGCTTTTCCTCAAAATTTTGTTATCTTACTTTGATCACTCCCTTTTCTGCATTTTCACATGTTATTTTTTTTCCATTTTACTATGTAAAAGTTGAAAATATAAACATATATTACTGTTCCGTCAAATGAGAAATAAATATTAAAGATCCATACTTGTTACAATGTCTTCTATTGTTTTTTTTTTTCAGAGTAAATCTCGGTATACTATTAGCTCTTGTTGCTTCTAATCCTCTGACCTCTTACAGAGGCGCACCCATGGAAAGCTCTGCTTTGAGCTAAGCCTGGGTTTAAACACCTATTAATAACTGGTGTTTGTTTGAGATAGGATTTGGTATTGCACCAAAGGTTATATATAGGAAAGAAGATTAATGCTATGCGATCTAGTCGGGGGCGTGCTTTTGTTGAATCCATGATGGATAAACGTGATCTGCGAGTTTTGTAAAATTGTGGATCCCTCTTCGCTATTCGTCTGAGCGTTCATATATATCCGATCGGAGATATATGCTCTTCTTGCATGCCTTGCAACTTTATATATTCTCCCTAAAGATATTATTTCTGAACTTGGGGAATCAACAGATTCCCTTCTTTTTCTCTTCTTAATTCTTCTTCTTCCTTTCAACGCCAGTGGCTTGCTATTGACCACGTAGCTCGTTAGCATTCATACTTTGAAAACTTGGACGTGTTCCAAGATCTGGTGCTTTTGAGAGGACTGCTGTCCATATTAAACGGGCAGAGATTAACTAGATTCATAATGCACGATGATTATATATTGAATTGTTTCCAGTCTCCATTCATTACGTAAACAATCATTTTTGCGCCGTTATTAGTAAGCATATGCTACCTTTATACGCTTACTATGAACAAAAAAATATTAAGGTGCAATGAAACTTGAATGCAATTAGATATAAACAAAGATAGCATATGAGTATATTATAATTGACATGTTTTTACATGTATGTGTTGTATTAATAGTGTATGTATATCCTACCTTTGTTTGTCTGCACTTTAATTTTTTTTTCTCGAAAAAAAGGATACTCATCATATATAAATCAAGGATTGCAGTATTGTTTTTTTTTCTCAAAAAAAAGTCACCGTCAGGAAACGGAGTATTGGATTTGAAGTAGAGCATAGGTAATAAGATTGCATTCGAACTAATGAAAACCTCTCATCTGTTTTTTCTCTATTTTCGATGCAATAAACTGAGTAATAATCGGAATCCCAATTCATACGTCCCGGTCAGAAGTCACTGACTTGTTAAAGTTCTCCAACTCATGTTGGCAACTTGGCGAGTGATCAAGATCATCTTTTTCAAGCTTAATCCACCACCTTATGGGAATGATTTATAATGCTCAGCTTAAAGTAGGAGCAAGGGAATCTGTCTCTTTCCACATCGACCTTACAGAAAGGAACAATACGTACCCGATGCCTCTTAGGATGTATGAAAAGCAAGCTTATTTGGCATATTTATTATACCAGTTTCTATATATTGTTCTAAAGGGTGATTGAGTTCACAAAAATTATACTTAGTCAACTATATATAAGAATCTTTTGTTGTCGCAATGATAGATATTGTAAACGCAGCTGCCGCATAACGTCGCAGATTGATAGACAGGCAGTCCATCGATCCCAAAAGATCTCCCGAACATATATATATATATATATATATATATATATATATTATATATACTATACAGAAATCACATCTTTTATGCCAAAGTATGTGCATTCGGATGATGCCTATGAAATTTCGACAGAAATGGACCACATAAATGTATATCTATCCACATCAGATCGACAGTTGATCAAAGTGCTCAATTCCAACTCTGATTATAAACTTTTGGCAATTAACTATAGAGCCTAAACATTTTGTGCACGTGTCAACCAAATTAAATTGATTCAAATTTTGGAAATATGAAGAGAAAAAGATTGAAGACTACTCAAATTTTCTCATGCATGCATCCCCTACAAGAGTCAGAAGAAAAACCTCTTCCAAAGATTCAAAACAAAAGAGCGTACTGTGTAGCATATTCAATGCAGGAGTTCTTTCTTGTCTTCAATATTGTATCAAGAAAGATCTTAGTGATCATATATATAGACTTATATGGTGATTAATTTGCATTTTCAATTATGTCGGCATGTCTGGTTTTGTGGTCGTTCTTGCCTTGACACATTCTTATCGTTCTTTTTCTTGCGCAACAATGTAGCTAGAGAATTCTGGTGGCCGACATACATGGTATGGATGGATCGAGCTCCAGTCTTAATGGACTAATGAGAAGACAGGTACATAGTGGCTTTTACCATCAATGTGGTGCCAAGACAAGGTATATACAAATATATGGCATGCATTCATCAATTTTCTTTTTCCACTCACTAAAACCAACTATACGAACTGAACTTGATTTCTTGGATTAACGGCGGTCCTATTTGATATTGAATAGTGCAACTAATATGCTTTAATAGGTTAGGTTTAGTTATCTTAAAAAGAATAAATTAATATACTCTTTCTTCCCTTAAAAGACCATTTAAATGTTCCTCTCTCCTGATCTCTAACCATATCACATCACATCTTTTCATGATGCTCTTTTTCTTATATTTTATTTTACTATGTTTGATTATTTTTTTGCATGTGCTTATTGTCACCCCGTGCCACCTCTTTTTATACTTTTATAATATATAAAATTATTATAGAAATTAAGGATGAAATGGTCATAAAAAGAGTGGGGAGTGGCATTAATGGGATCCTTTTTTTCCCGTTTCATGATAAATAATATTGAAACCACGAGATATTTTTAAAATAACAATCTAATTTGAAAAAAATAAATAAAGTTAACAGTTAACACAGAACACAGAGTATGTTATAACTAAAAGTTCATTTCAAACTGCATATAGAATATCAATCATATCTTATATCTATTTGTATCATTTTACAATTAGCTTAACTTGTATGCCAAACACTTTAATTATTAAACATTATTATATCAGTCAAATAGTCAATCACTAATTCAAGTTAGTCTAATCATCTAGTCAACCACGTACTTCACTTTGTATTATATTGATGAATATGCCAAAAAATATTGGATAACTGATTATATGGTTGACACAGAAAAAAGGATTAGAGTATTTCCTCCCTCCTAAGCTTTTATGCGTCACTGTTTAATTTCTTTTATCAGCGTTATAATCGTTTTTATTTCTTCCCGGGCGCGAACGTTAGAATCGTTTTAAATGCGTACGTTCACCGAATGGACTGTGTTTAGCAGGCCATGCATTCTGCGCATGCACGAGAAAGGAAGCAGCAGGACGAAGAATAATCCACACAAGAAAGGCGCTTGATACCATGAAGTGCTTATTTTTTATTAAAGGAGAGAAAGAAAAAACATAAAAGCCAAGCTTGCATGATTTTTAACTAAATCACAAGGATACGATGGAGGTGGCCTTTGCCTCCTCTTCCTCCCCATTACCTCATTGCTGAGATCGGCCATGCATGCAGAATCTTTGTCTGGTGAAGTGCTCACCAGCCGGATCGACGTGGACGCGTAAAATACTCTCAACGACAGGTTCCAAACGATTCGCTGCATGCGCGCAAGGGCAAACCAAAGCATGCATGCCTTGGACTGCGCGGCCGGGCGCCATATGGGGAAGGCAGCGATCACGTATATATGTCCAAAGAAGCTAAACCATGCTAATAATCCTATAATTTATTAATTTTATTTCATCTCAATGTTCCAATCCATGCAAAGTACTATATATAAGATCTTAGAGAATATATACAACACATAGCTAGGGGTTACATTCATGCAAGGAGATATATGTGGCTAGTAGCTTTTACTATGTTCAGTAGCATTCAGTATCATCCATGGCCGTCCACTTGCGCTTTGTGGAGCCTGAAAAGATCAGAGATGACTCCATTTCCCTCACCATGTCCGCAGGGGAAAAAAAGTGGATTCCAATCTTCAGAAGATAAAGTGCATGCAGGGCAGGTGGATGCCTTCTGGTTGTAATATAAATATGGCCATGCACCTCTCCTTCCATGCACCTACAACCAACTTATATAGTTAGCTTCTTAACTCCAGTCATCAGTTCTTCTTTTGACTAGAATTAGCTGCTATATATAGTAGAGTGTTGATAGACATATAGAAAGCTATGTCAATTAGGGGAAGGGATCCATTGGTGTTGGGACAAATAATTGGTGATGTCTTGGATCCATTTACCAGGTCAGCCACCATGAGGATAATGTACAACAACAAGGAGATTACCAATGGGACAGGTTTGAGGCAGTCTGGGGTTGTGAACAAGCCAAGGGTCGAGATTGAAGGACATGACAGTAGGAGGCTTTATACACTTGTAAGTTGCAACACCAAAGGCTTTCGATCTTAGGGGTTTCTTCGCATGCATGTGGCAGGGTTTTTCTGCCTGCCTAAGGGTGGTAAACTTACTATGAACCGTTTCCTTTGTTAGATATATTGTTGGTATTATAAGAGTTTTAGGTTGGACATAAATAAATTTGATCGGTGTTAGAGAGGGACTTTTGTTATATGTATATCAAAAATTAGGCTCTAATATTGTGAATGTTTTATATGTGAAATTAATTAAAGTATGAGCATATTATTTAGCTTAAAGCTAGCTAGGAAACTTAGCTTGACAAAATGAGGTAACGTACGTTGGCGCTTTTCTTCAAATGATTGTTCTTTTTGTTACTAATGGTTGGATCATATCTTAAGGTCATGGTGGATCCAGATGCACCAAGTCCAAATAATCCGGTTGACAGGGAATACTTGCATTGGTAAGCTCAAAATCGCCATTGCCTTTCTTGGTATAAAAGAATCTTCTTGACCTCTTGGTATGAGCCTGAAACTTCTATCTTGTGATCAAAAGCTTTCAGGAATTTTACAAATTTGTAAATAAGCATAAAAAGAGTTCTTCAGAACTTTAGCTCCTTTATTTGTCTTAATAGTTATGATAAAAATGTGCAGATACACGTTATTTTTTACTAATGTGTTTGATTTCTAGTCCATTAATAGTTGTTTATACTGCATTATCAAATGGTCAACTTAATAATGAAATCAACTAGAGGTTTTTTCGTAAAATCAATTTAATTATGATGTATTTTTGTAGAAGATAGCAATAACTAACTGTGATTTGTTAAAAAGAAATCAAATTATGAACTCAGACTTCCATATTAGCAAAATAAAATTATTGTGAAAACGACATGTAAAAACTATAATGCTTGCTGGTTTTTTTTCTAACTCATTACCGATATACACACATTGCTGTATTGTGCAGAAGACTTCTCTAAACATATATAGATTGATAAAATTAGGTGAACTGTAAATTTAGTCGGCTCTCCAGCATTTTATTTCAGTTATTCCACTTACTATATAGACATCAAGTACACCTCATGAAAAAGATAATGCAGGATTTGAGTCTTGCCCTCCCAGATATATGAGAGGGGATGTTCTCTTCCAATGTAGCAGCAATCAGAAGTTATGTCATATATATTTGTTTCTTGGGTAAGAAACCCTCTTAGAAAAATTTTCTGATCCATTTTGAAGTTGACCACACCTACTACTATTTGAGTCATGCATTGAGCATGGTTTGGACAATGAGCAGACAAGAAACTTGTATGCAGGCTCAAAGAGATTATTGATAGGAACATATATACGTGAAATGGTTGTTGTGAATAATTAATTTCTTTTCATATCTTTCTTAAATAATTTATTGAGAACTTTTTTCTTGTTCTTTTTGTTCATCAGGTTGGTGACGGACATACCAGAAGCTCTTGATGCAAGTAGTGGTGGGTGAACATAACATCTTATAATCTCCATATTATATCTATAAATGATATACAAATAATCCTAATGCTGGATTTACTGTTAAGTTCCGAACCATAACTATGTTAATATATCTATTACTTTTCAAAAAGAAGAGAATAAAGTAGTTAGCCGAGAAGCTGATTTTAAATAAACTAGTTAATTGCTATAGATTTATCAAAATTATTTCGAAAATTGTAGGCAAAAGCTATCGATTCTTACTCACCAAAATAAACTGTCTGGACTGTAACCGAAAAAAAAATAAACTGTCTGGACCAGTTTAAAAGTGACCATCAAATGCACCAAACCAAGTAAGGCTCTTTTACCACATATATATCCTCTGAACTTTAGAATGCTTCACTATATATCCTCTATGAACTTTAGAATGCTTCATTTGCTTCAGAATTCTTCTCAGCACATAAGCAGTGTCACTTCTAACCAGTGCTCCAGTACGTGTATTGTTTTATAGGAAAACTAATATGGCGCTGTTAAGGCCAATTCCTTAGTTGTACATGCCCACGAAGATTAATTAATGTTGTACCTCCTCAAGAACTCCGTAATATTTTGTATCAGAACAGCTTAAACAACTCCTTAATATAATTTGAGCACTTTCAATTAAAAAAAATTTAATGTTGTACACCTAATAAATTTCTTTCTTTTACCATATAAAACTAAGACTATGTAGCCTAAACTGCAACTTTAAGAAACGTATTTATCTTAAGATAAACAATGATAAATTGGCAGGAGTTTTCATGGCCACGTTATGAGAAGACATTCAAGTGGAACTCTGGTTCTACTCCATGAAGTAACTAAAGAACGGAAACAATACTGGATCATATATGCAAACATACATACTTAATTTGATGTCAACGGAAAGATGGTGTGCAGTGCCCTACTAAAATGCCCCTGCAGTGTCTACTGTTGACAACTTGTGCACCCCTTCCACCTCAAAACAATTCTCTATTAATATTCCAAGCATAATTTGGTGGAAGGGTGGACATGTTCTCAGGGAAAAAAAGAAACTTTTAGCAGGAATCCGCACACCATCATCTTTATTTATTATTTTTTTCCTTTTTTCCTTATCATATACGGTAAGTGGTAGCGAAGGCATTTAATTTACTGCAGTAGAAACTCAAAACGAATTGTCAAATAATATTTGTTATGTGGTATTTGAAGGCACATGACCTTGGAATTAGAAAAAAAAGAGGGTGGAATGAGACCCAACCAAAGCAAACCCACCCCTGACGTTGACGTACCAAAACGTAGCTTTTTTATTTTTCTCTTCTCATGCAGGTGTACGCGGTTGGACGCTGTTTTTATACATGCTGCCCAACAGCGGATCCTCGACATGTGTAAAAATCTCCGCTTAGATACCCTCAAAATCTGAACCTAAACTCCCTCCTACTGTGGGCCCCACTGGTGGCAGGTCTCCGACATCGATGGACGGTTCACGTCGCTCCACTCTCAGTAATCGACGCTCGAAACTTGTTCTTTAACTTCGTGTGGGCCCATACGACCGCACTCTTTATATTCTATATATTCTCTCATTAGAAGATCCTTCTTTCAGCGCATGCAATTTATTCACTGCACTGCAGCCCTTTTTCTTCTTTTATTTTACAGACTTTATATATCTTTCTGAAAACGAAAAATACATGTAGGAAACAAATTAATATGAACTATGCAACTTGCATGCATATAATAAGTGTGCAGAACTTGATTCATGATAAAAAAAAATGTGTTTCCAATGGTCCAGATCGAATTTGTCTTGTCTCAAGCAAATCATGCATGCATGCACAGATTAGAAAAGAATGCTGCTGTTATATAGTAATATCATGCAACTCTTATCTGAAAGCATGCATGTTGTTTTCTACTCTACCATAAAAAGTTCACATATGTAGCATCATTTCACTGTTTTCCTGTTGAACTGAGATCTGAACTTTCTGACAAAATAATATCATGTCTAATTACAAAATGGGCAAGATTAGTTGCATGTATTGATCAGCGAATCAATCTAAAGAAAGAGGAATAATTAACAAGCACATATTTGATTGATTTGCAGTATCTTCTTTCAAGATTCAACTGAAAAATTTGTTTTTTTTTTCTTATATTAGTTAGTGAACAAAGTTCTGAAGGCAGACTCTAAATGTTTTTCTTAATCTAAAGATGGCATCACTGGATATTCTATTAATGTCCATATTTTGTTGCATCATACTGGCTTTGTTTATGAAACCATGCATGGATGATTAATGTCTTGAGATGTTTTGAAAGTTTTGCTTTCTGAGCAGCTAGAGTTACTAGTATCTGATATACTACTGGGAGAATGGTTTTCCCAGCGGTTGTTCAGAATTGCTTGGTGATGATGTAAGTTTTCGCAAAAGAATCAGAATTGGCTGAAATTTAATTCAATTTTCGATTCTCTCCTCCTCCTCCAATCCCCCTCCCTCTCTTTCTCCCAGATAAATAAAAAATGATCAGAAAGCCTGTAAAGAAGTTCTAACAGAAGATTTTCTTAACAAACAAATGTTTCAGGAAACGAAATAGTCAGCTACGAAAGCCCACGGCCACCTGCCGGGATTCATCGGATAGCTCTTGTGCTCTTCCGACAAGAGGTTCAGCAAACTGTTTATGCGCCAGGGTGGCGTCAAAACTTCAACACCAGGGATTTTGCTGCATTTTATAACCTTGGATCTCCTGTTGCTGCACTGTACTTTAACTGCCAGAGAGAGCATGGTTGTGGAGGAAGAAGGTAGCAAAATACTAAATAGGATGCTAGCTAAAAATTGCCATGAATTTCTTAGGAAACATGATTCATTTATGATCACATTTACATAGTTAACAAATTATAACGATGTTGAAGGCGAGGAAAAGTAGCAGTTAAGAGATAAGCATCAAATCTCACAACATATAAAAAGGAAACAATTAAATAGTCTCTCATGGGAGTTAAATAAATCACAATTCTGAAAAATAAATAGGACGACGCTGTGCATAATAAAATTAACAAAATCTATACGAAAACCAGTCATATCAGCAGTCTTTGATGACTACCATCGATAAATTAATAAGTCCAATAACACTGCACATGAAACTCAAAAAGTCGGATTATAATTATAACAAGTTTGCCCCTCAAGAAAATGCTAAATAGTACAAACAGTCATCACAGAACGATCTTACATACTATGACAGTATGGCTATTCATAATTTGAACCGTTTAGGGCCAAAATTTGTGGTAGGAGAAGTTAGTTTCATGATGGAAAGAAAGTCTAAATTATACTTATTTTTTCTTTGGATGAAAGGTTTCAAGGATTGAGTTGAAGATTCATTTGGGAAGCATGCATGGACAACAGTTGAAAGCTGGACTACTCACATCCTAATGCAGGGTAGCAGAGATTTGGCCTCCATGAAGATTTTATCACTGTAGTACTCACTCTAGTGCAGGGTATCAGAGATTAGGTCTCCATGAAGATTCATCTTTGTACAAAAGCTTGCTTTACTGATCCATTAGCTGCTTTGGACTCTTAACCATCCGTTAAGTTTTTATTTCTTTGTACTAGTTTGAATCATTACTCTCCTAGTGTTGTGAAAGGAATAAATATGTCAGTTTATTCGAGGATCAATTTAACTGTATGTTTTTACCACAGCCACACCAAACCTTGCTTACTTCAACACTATAATTCTTGAATTGAATTATTTAAGAGTTGGTAACCTAGCTTCTGGACAGCATAATTAACACCGAAAAAAAAAACTGATAAAGTTCTGCACAACTTTCTACATGAAAAAATTGCTTCAGTTCCATGTTCTAATGGATATCATCATCAAAGAGAAACATAACGACTTTTACATATGTATGTTCTAGACCTATGCATTCATGAATTTTTTTATCTTGAAGATGGAATCCTTGAGAATATTCCATTTGGCAAGGGTCATAATTCATCCTGGGAAATTCGTCCACGACGTATTGTGCATCAATGTTAGCTTCAGAAAAGCGCAATCTGACTTTGCTACTTGAAAGAATCTGCAAATGGTTTCCCTGGATAGATTAGTTCCGTCTAGATAATTTAGGTATAAGCTATGTTAAAGCTGCAAGCCTGCAACTCTGACCAAAAATTTACTCAATCTCCAGCACAATTCCCTCCAGTAGAAGTGACAGCAGGCACGGTCATCTCGACTTTCACATAAGTATCACATTTCAGTGAAGTATTTGAGCATCATTTCCCTTTGACCAGATTTGAGTTTACAGAGTTGTCAACTATAAGAAACTTCTCAGGATAAAAGGGCCCCTTTTCACTATTAGTAATACGGCTTTTCCAGCCTAACCGGTCAGCTGCTTGCTTAACTTTCAGAACAGCATTGACATGATCCCGGATTATCACAGCTCCTTCAGGACGAAGTATCCGATCCATTTCAAGTAAGATATCAATTGTGTCACATCTGAAGAGAAAATGCTGACATTAGTACTTTAAATGTGTAAATAAAGGCTAAAATAAATAAGTAGAATTCATCCAAGTGTTGTATCTGATGTTCACATAAACAGCCAGCCAATGATCAGCAAACTTGACACTAACTTGATTTTTCGGCCTCACTGTTTTAGAACAGTTCCAAAAGTTTTGATGGCCATAAAAAGGTCAACCAGGAGGCCATAAAGATCTAATGTAGAGAAAATGTGATGGAGACTTGAAATCCACTTTAGGAAAAAATATGCTATTAGCAAATATTCTTAATCAAAGTTAAGTTCTAAAGAAAATACAAAGTATTTATATGGTTCTTATACCAAATAAATATGGAAACGTAATAAAAGGAAAACTAAACAAAAGGTAAATTTATAAAAAAATCTAATACGAGAATTCCTAATGAGCTCATAAGTAAACTAAAGGCGCAAAGCTCATAACTAAAGACTAATGATTAGCGCATAAGGCACATAATCTATTTTTGTTTTACATCAATTCTTCCCGACTAAGAAAAACTTGACTCTCACGAGTTGGAAGACAATATAGACGATGGAGAACAACATTTACATACTGACAATCAGCTTCACAAATCCAATTAAGTGTAGTAGATGGATGATAAAACCAATGAACGAAGAGATGTTAATGATATTTTTGTGAGGACTTCGGAATCTTCTGAATTAGCGGACTAGTAAGACAATTGCTATCATTAAAAGCGCTCAATTAGAAAGATAAGTGAATTTGACCACCAAAGTCAGTTCGTAGCTTGAGGAAGATCCCAACAAATGAAACAATTCACATTGATGATTCAGCGAATGAGGTAGCACACAGGTTTGAGGAAAGCAAGATTTCCTCTTTACTTCTTTTTTATGTTTCAAATAGGAATTCTATTTAGTTTTTTTTTTTTGACAGGCCAAAGATAATGCATGGAGGTGGAGGTAGCGTCAAAAGGTGGCAATATGACAGGAAGGAGCAGTGGGAAATGTAACAGGAAGGTGCAGCAGCAATACACGAAAGTCTTTGAAGGATGCGAAGCTCGGCTCAGTGTGGGTGGTCGCAACAAGTGACAGCGGACAACAATAGGCGGCAGCTTTGAGTCAATGTAGTGGGGAGGTTTCAGCAAGTGACACACGGGAAGCAGTAGGAAGTAGCTGTAGCAACGGGCGGCAGCAGCAGCAGCGACAGGCAGTAGTGTGCGTTGGAAGAAAGTGGTGACATTACTGTAGCAGCTGTACTATAATGGAAGAGACGTTGATGTCGTGGCGTAGTAGCAGTGTCGTGTGCCACAACGATGGAGGTGAGGCAGACGGACAAGAGTTTACAGCAGTGTTATTGGAGAGATGATCAAGAGGTTGTAGTACTGTAGTGCGCTACTGTAGAACAGTACAGGGTTGCGGCAAAGCAAGGCAGTTTTGCTAGGCGATAATGGTGGCGAAGTTCAGCGACTGCAGTGGCCGGGGGCCTCGTGTGCAAGATAGAGATAGAATTGTGCACAACCAAAGGTGGCGAACAACTAGGATTTCGATTAGGAGGGAGCATCACGTAGGCTTCGTCAGCAAGGTAGAGAAGTGACATTAGCAACAAGGCAGGGTAGCAGGCAACAACAATAATAGCAAGGGTGAAAACTGCGAAACGTTGCAACCAGATCCTTGGACGGAGACCGCTTACCTGTAGAGTAGGTGGGAGATGTTCACGAAAATAGGGGCGAACAACAGAAACAATGGTTTAGTCGGATAGAGAGGTCGCACATTGGCGGTTGCCCTGACCACCAAAAGGTGGAGGCCCAAGAGGGTTGACCCCTCAAACAACAGTTGTTGATGAAGGTAAGTGTTTCTTGAAGAATTGAGGATTGGTTGATGAGAACTTGGTGCCGATAATGCATATCAAGGTTTTGCAACAACAATGGAAAGCAAAATAGCGGTTGCAGTACAATAGCACAAGAACTCAAGCTATGTTAGTGTGGCGACTGCACGATATCACAATACTGTAGAGACGATGGAGAAGTGATGTAGAACAACAATAACTTATGGACCTTCTGTCCATGGTCATTGGTATTTAGTTATGGGCCTTTAAGATAAGCCCTTTAGGCCTTTGAATCGGTTTAGAACTCTATATAAACCTCATATGGTTGTATCAGAACTCATGCTTGAATGAATGAAAATAATTCTCTAGTTCTTTCGTAAGCTGATAGGTTTTAAATGGATAACTTAGTTTAAGGTTTAGAAATAACTTCACTAAATAATCCCATCAATTGTTATAGGGCCTAGTTGTTTGATCAAGATTAAACGGTTGGGATCCTCCCTTCTCTCCAAACCCTAATTCCTTCTAGCCCTTCACCACCACGAACCCTCATCACAACAGAGCAATCCACAACAATAGTCTCCATCCGCGCCACTGTGCTACAATATCAGCACTACAATAATTTTGCTACTGTACCACCGCTACAGTAACTTCGCTACAATACCACCACTGCTACAGTACCTCCACCGCTGTTTTAATAGAGAGTAGAGTGAGTTATATGATCAAAATTCGATTTCTCTATGGGTTCAACATTAATATACTACAGCGAAAGTTGTATACTTGCAACTGGAGTTGTGTGTTTAGAAAATTTCTTTTAAAGTCTGTTAATAGAATTTGTTCACTTGGACCCAGTTCTTGCAAATTCACACCATGAAAACATATTTTCAGATCTTGTGAAAATGAAATTGGGTACATTTTAACACAAACATATCTCACACACCATCAATATGTCTTGAAGATAGAAAGAAAATTGTCTTGGAAATATAAAACAAGATGACTTCGTGAGAGGAAAATGAATTCTCATTTTCAAGAGTAAATCATTCCCAAAAGTTAGCCTGCATTTTTGGTCAACCGAAAATCATATTCTTGTTGACCAACCATTTTTAAGTTACCAAATACTAGAAAGTGATGAAATCAATTTTCAAGAAAACACTTTCATCAAAACAAACAGAGCCTTAGTTGCAAATGTGATATCATATGTAATAAGCAAGATGCCATTGAACGATGTCAAGCTTCTTTCCCGAGTTATCCTTATGGACTTCACGCCATGCCACCCTCAACATGTTACAATATTTATGGACCATCTTATGTTCTGCCTTTTTATGCCTATCTACCTCTTTATGATTATGATTATGCACTATACCACGCACCTTATTATCTACCTGGATCGCCACCGCATAGCTATTCACCTAGCTACTAGCATTTGCATGATTCTCGACAATTTTCTTTACCTAGATATCCACTGGATAATTTTCCATGGCATCCTCCACAAAGTCTTCCATATGAGACACCTCATCATTGTGTTACTCTTGAACCTCCTTTTTCAATTGACACAACTTTACCTAATTCTAATGGTCCAGTGCTGGATGATGACTCTTGTTTGGAAGATTTCGAGATGTCATCCTTCAGTGATGGTCTTGATTCTACAACCCCTTTGTTAGTCGTCAAACTCTGTGGATGCTCCTCTTGTTGAGCCAATAGTTTCAGTTATCGATACTCCTATGCTTGAGTTGTTTGTTGTTTTGAGAATGTTATTTTGATGTTGGCATCCTCCAAAACTTATGCACATTTTTTCACTAATTATGATGTTTCATTTTTCACATAAAGTGATTTGTTTGAGCTTCTTCCCCGATCTGGTGGTTCATATAAGAAGAGTTATTTCACTGCTTCACTGCATCTAAAGATTCTGAGTTCTCGCATGGACCTCATCGTCAATGCCTCTTCATCTGTTAGATCAATCATCCCACTTTTTATTGCTGCTTTGATTAATGATGTTGACTTCCGACATCTTGATGTTGTCCTTCAACACCTATATCGTCTTACAGCTCAACAAAGTCAATTTTTTTTCAACCAGGGAGAATTGATGTAGAATGATTAGAGTTGTGGGCCTTTTGCCCTTTTGCCATTAGTCTTTAAATTTGGGCATTTAGCATAGCCCATTAGTTTAGTTCCTTTTAATTATTTTTTTCTTTTTTATTAGGTTTACATATCATGATATATGATGTGTTTGGAACTCTATATAAACCTCAATAAAGTTGTATTAGAACATATGCTTTGATGAATGAAAACTATTATTCTCTAGGCTGCTCCATGGAGAAGTTAAGATTTGAGGAAGAAATAAGATTACAACCGTTTGATGAAGATCAAATGATTGATTTGCTCTCATACCGTTGATGGAGACTTGGGAAAATATGTTATTAGCACATATTAATAAATTAAATCTAAGTTCCAAAGAATCCATACAAAAGTATTTATAGGATTCTAAACACCTCATGTATCAAATAGTCTGAAAACATAAATAAAGGAAACTACCAAATGGTAAATTAATAGAAGGAAATCTAAGACAAGGAAGAACAAGAATAATGGGCTCATAAGTAAACTAAAGGCACCAAGCATATGACTAAAGACTAATGATTAGGGCATAAGGCTCATAATTTATTCTTGTTCTACATCAAATTTTTTTGAGAAAACGGACTTTTGCACGTACATGCACCATGAAAATATAGTTTTGTGAGGTTGAATTGCTGCGAAAAAGAAGAAAATTTGTGCATGTCAATCAAAATGAGGGGACTGTTTCTAATAACTTCAAGGAAAAAAAAAAGAAAAGGGATTCGAGTAACTTTCTTATAATCCATAAATTGATAACTTACGAAGAAGAAACTTAGGGGATATACAATGCAGAAAGCAAGCGATTATAAAATAAAAGCTCTGTGATAGCCCAATAAGAATGCATATTATATATTATTGGGAAACAATGAGTAGTTGACACTTCAGGCAACTAATATATTGTTTTGGTGTTACAAACTTAAAATGGACGAAACCTTTGACACCGTAGAACTTAAATACAGAATAAGATAGTTTCTATAAAGAAAGTAAAATCATTAGGTACCCTTGGGAGTCGAAATCGAGTCTTCATGGTGGAAAAAAGTGTTCCCAACAACTAAAGAAAGAAAGCCGATTTTTTTTTAATTTAATGCATTTATTTTAGCTTCCCTTTATCCTTGTCTATTTGTGACTCTCTAGAGGTTTAATTATTACGACAACTGATTTAAGCCAATAGAAGATAAAACTTACCTGTTCATGTACATGCTAAATATCCCATCAGCATGTATAAGATCATATGTCCGTGGATAAGTAGAAAAAGCTTCACACCTGCAGTACAATGTCCTGTAAAATTAGATCTCAAAGAAAGCAGAAAAATGTAAAGGGCATCATTGACTTCCAAACCATAGAAGTAATATTTAACTTTAATATTTTTGCAATTCACATGCAAGGTTTCAAAGAATCCTAGTTAAGATCGCAGGGGTTCAAACATCGAAAATCATAAAATAGGACTAGGATCCTAAGATCCTACCAATAAAGAAAAAATGTCTTTTTGAGATTGCAATAAATAACGTATATATTTTGTAAGATAAACAAAATACTTCTTTATAAATTTCTAGATCTCAATTCTTAAATCATGGTACAACTAATTATAATTTGACAAATTCACGAGTTAATAGATAAAAATAACAGTGACAAACAATAAAAGAATCAACAAAACAATATTGGATATCATCTAGATTGGCATTGTCATGATGTCAATAATTAAATTCATTAAATGAGATTGTGTACCGTCACACAAAATCACGAGATATTAAGATTAAAATCTTGATCTTTTTAATATCTTATGCGTAAAAAAATATTTAAATCCAATTCCTGATAATCGTGTTCACATTCATAAGAAACCAACAATTTTTTCTTTTAATTGAGATATATAAAAAGGATAATTTTCTTTTGGTTCTGTGATCCAACATACAAATATGAAGCCAAAATAGAAAGACAATAATGTTCAATGTGAAACATCATTATCAAAGATGATTTATGTCGTTCAATTGCATGAAACTCAGCATATTGTTCCAAATATCATTTTTCCTGTCAAAATGAACATAAATAGCACTTTGGTACAGGAGCCCCAATTTCTCATAATGCAGAGGAAAGAGTTTTAGTGAACAAGCGTAGCATACCAGTTCATGTATGTTCCAATAAGTCCGCGCTCATAGATGACACCAAGAGTATTATTTATTTCATTAGCAGTAACAACATTCATAACCCAAACTGGATATTTGGACAAGGCAGCAGCAAAACCTCCCAAACCAGCATTCATGTCAATAATATTTCTGTATTTACCATCTGTTAGTGAACTCAGATGCATCCCATAGTTTGAGATCCTCTTCTTCCACATTTCATTGTCCCGTTTGAAGGCCTCAGCAGTTATTCCATGGATGCTACCTCTAGATATTCTTGGTGGTACAACATTTATTCTTCCAGGCCACCTTTCAAGAGTGCCACCAGCAACAACATCTGCTGTTTCCACTTGAGGAAGAGGAGTAATACATGATTCCATCTTCTCATACCTGATATGCACAGAATCAGTAACAGGGGGAATATGATGTTTACATATAGTGACCAATATAGAAGAATATGCATCTACAGATATCCTTTGGTACCTGGACATCTCACTTTACCTTTTTATGTGTTCATGTTGGATAAAGATCCATGGCATTGGAATGTCACTCATTTGTATCAGTGTAATGCAACAACATATTACAATTTCTGAATATTACTCAAAATCTGATGTGTGAACATGTATTCATACTCAACACTCGCATATCAGTGTTTGGGTAAAGAGGACAAACCCATAAAGGAAGAAAACAAAAGGCATCCAAGATCAATATATGTAGAAGATTTTGCGTAAAAAAATAGATGTAGATAATTACAAGTTTCTGCACAACAGAAGACCTTACCATGCAGAATCTGGGTCACGTCCATAGCAGAATGGCAGAGATTTTGTAATCTTTGACTTTTTCGCACAGTGAAAATGATTAGTAGGCTTCCTCCAAACTGCAATTGTTCCCTTCTCTGAAATTTTCTTCCAGCAAAGTCTATTAGCGAGGTCCTCTATGGCCTTCTGCTCTGCTTCAAGATCCTTACGTGTCCTTCCCCAACCCTTGTACATTTTTCTCCAATTGATGGGTGGTCCAGACAAAACCCAGTACCCACCAGGACGCAGGACCCGATCAATTTCAATCATGTATAACCCATCTGGCAAAGCAAAAATGTGAACTTCAAAATATAGCAACACAAAATTCAAGACATCAATTCAATTTTTTGTTGTTCTAAAAAAGTCGCATGGTACCAGAAGATGTATAAAGACCTAATGCCAACACATTTCAATAAGTTAGTTAATTCTTGCAATTAAAAGTTCAAAAAGAGTTTCTTTTTCTCTCTTCCACATATGTTTGCTAGTCACAAAAAACTGCACCGATTCACCCTTGAGCATCAAAGAAGAATATGGAATCTCTCTAGAGGTGAAGTTGATTAATGAGGATGTGCATCCCTGGGACAACATATTCTTTGGGGTTATATGAAATTTAAGCTAGCGCTCAGAAGGAGCCAACATAAAAAATCTAGTTAAATTTCTGTCAGATGAATGAAGCTTTGCAGCTTCACATGATATTCATGAGGACAATTCACATGATATACTATGAACTAGCCTCTCGAACTATCAATTTGATCTGCACCTTTTAAAAAAAAAATCAATTTGATCTGCAACAGTTTAGCTAGTGAATTCTTCAACTTTAGCAACTGAACATTTAAAAAGAACGTTAAGTGTCGAACAATTTCCTGTAGTCCAAGTTCATGAAAACATAGTTTGAGTTTCTGCCCTTACCATGACTAGTCCATGGAACCAGACACCGTGCACAGTGTGCCATATCAAAGGACCTTGATGGATATGGTAATCTTTGAGTACTTAGTACACCAAGCATTGCTGGTAGACCTCGCTCAAGGGCGAACTGTACCTGAGCTTCATGTATATCTCTAGGTGCAAGAGACATAGTTAGAATGTTGTAGTTCAGCAAATGACCACCAAAGCTTGCAACCTGCATTAAAAGAGAATAAATACTAAAAAACCAAGAGATTTTTGCATATATGGTAAAAGGGTAAGTAAAAGAAAACTTATATTTTTGAGCAAGTGAAAGAAACGGACATGTTCCCAAAAAAACTGTTGGCTCGGAGGACACATGCATGATTGTTGCTACTAAAGAGGTTTTCTAGTAACATTAATCAATAATCCATTAATCAGTAAGCTTGCAATCTGAACAAATTTGGAGTCGAGTCAACAATTATTTCTCAGGCGAGATAGATTTAGAAGTACAATTCCAAGAAAAATAAGCAGACCACAAATGCACGATTCATAGAAGCAAAATAACAAACAAGTAACACTCGTTCAGCACACTCACTCCACAGCCAACGTCCAAAACAGTCCTGATCTCTCCGCCACGCAGTGGAACCTGCTTTGCCATCTCGTTCACGTACCGCTTCACCCCGTCAGGAAACGAAGTGCCCCCGCCGGGGAACACCAGCCACTTCCCCTCCACCCGCACCCAGTTCTGGTNCAGAGGAGTGACTGTAGATGCCGAAGAGGTAGGAGATGATGCAGAGGAAGGCGGTGATGAGGACGCCGGCGAGGGACCGGCGGGTGGAGAAGCGAGCACGGTGGAGGAAGGAGGCCGCCATTGTTGTTGTATCCGCCTGCTAATTCTTTCTTGTTCATAAACCTCGTGCTTAACACCTTATTATTTCGATCATTAATTTTTTTTCATGTATTTCATAATTATTTTTTTAAATTGAATATATATCCATTTATATATATATATTCATGCTAATTTTTTGTCATTATATTTTAGATCTATTAAATATCATCATAATTGTTTTTTTTTCAAGTTAATCATATTTTTATTCAATTTAAGACGAAACTTTATTTTCATGATCATTATTACTTGAATGATAATATTTTTTCACTTCTTTTAAATCCTCTCTTTTTTTAAGAGAATAAAAAGACTAAAATATTATGAAATAGAAATATAAAATATATTAAGAGGGAAATAAATAATAGAGATAAGAGAAAAATATATAAAGAGGAAAGAGAAAAGATAAATAAAGAAAAATTGAGAAAAAAATATGAAAGAGTTTGAAAAATTAAATAAATATATAATAATATTATATTTATTAAAGGTCATAGAGATATAATAAAAATATAAATGACTCTTATTTAAATTTTTTAAATGAATGTGATTTAATTTAGCCCATCAACTATTATAAGTTTTAATAATAATTCATCATATTTCACTCTCTCATTTTATATTACATCATCTCATCTCACTCTCTCATTTGTTAATTCTCGAACAAAATCTTAAAGTCAGTGAGACATTAATTTCTTTTCATTTCTCAACTTCCTAACGAAAAAAAATATCATACTTAGCTCAGAGTATAAAAATCAAATGAGTGTCCCCTTGCCATTATACAGCAAGAAAGATATTATCACTAATTAAATAAATTATCAATAATATATCATACTCATGATAATCTGACTGATAATTTAAATTATTATACTTCATTTATAAAAAAAATATTATTAGGTGATATATATTTTTACCAAATTATGATTATAAACATTGCTAATATATTAATTTTCATAATTATTATTATTAATTAGTGATATACTATTATTAATCTTAACAGTATTATGAATAATTATAAAAAATAAAATAATATAATATTTAATTAAATACTATATTGTTATTACTACTATTAATTTTGTTATCATAAGGTTTATTTATTATATTTTTATTTAATTTAAATAAATTAATTACAAATAAGATTATCATTTGAATAGCAATCTAAAAAAAATTCTTTATAAAATATCTATTTTATAAATAATCTCACAATCGAAATTGTAATAGACCTAAATAATTTTGAATTTAAATTATCTGGACTCAAATAATTTTAAGTTTAAATTATTAAAAAATGTAGAAACATTACTCGTATAACAAATGTCTTAGTTCATTTCATCACGATTATTTTATTACTAAAGTGATTTTTTAACCTATGTCATTTAAAAATAATAAAAGCAAAAAGGAATAAGTTAACTCTCTCGTTTTTTAAGTGAGTCAGAGTTATGTTTGGAATTTAACAAGACAGGTTTAAAGAAATAACATATGGTTAAGAAAATTTCAGTAAATCGAAAATCTACCTATCCACTTTGACTAAAAAAAATCTTTGGTAAATTAACTTATCTTTTAAAAAATCTCATTATACAGTAAAAAAATTAACTGAGATAACAGCTTACACAAAAAAAAATCTTTTAGGTTGACTAACTGAATTACTAATTTACTCTTCTTCTCCTAAAAAATTCTATTATATATTTTTCTTTTTTCATTTTTATTTTCTCTCTCCATCTCTCTTTTTTGACAAAAAAGCTAAGAATAAATTTAACAAACCGAAGTTTTTTAAATAAATTTAAAATAACAATTTAATATTATATATATTAAATTAAATAGTTAAAAATTTTATTTAATTTTAATAGTTCGAGTAGATTTAACTTTAATGGTATGCCAATAATATATCAAAATCTTATCATTACTTTTCTTAAGAAATATGACACCCAGTTAGTGTTATTACCACATAATTAATTATTGTAATGGATATGCCTAAGAATATTTCAATTGAATTCAAATATTTTTTCATAATTAATCACAGCCTTTATTATCTTACCAATTTTTTTTATTCTCATTAATTTTCCATTAATGTCCCATTTATTTTATTTCCCTTTTTCCCTCCATACTATTTCTTATTCTTTGTGTCATTCCTCTTCCTTTGACCCTGATGTTCTCCGTCCTCTCACATGCCCACGCCACTGAGCACTAGGAGATGACGTATCTGAGGGGGAGGTGGGCACAAGAATGCGAAGAACCAATACCCATTTAGTGCAAACAAAATCATTTCAGTAGATTTCATATTCTTATTAGATGAGGCATTTTTGTTATGATCTAAATATGAATGGTATTTCATGAATTATTGGCTTGAAACGACTCACATGGGTAATTGGTTTAAAAAAAGTGATATGATATGCAATTCCTATAATTGGTTGTTTTGATTTGTATTAAAATCTTTCTAAATGTTGGATGATATAGGTCTTTCTGGATAAATTAGATCATTGAAAAATTCAAGTCATAAAGGTTCATTGGTATTATTATACACAAATATCAATGATTGTTTGTTTGATTTTGCACAAGTGTGTTATTAAAATGGTTTTTCTTTGCTTAGACCCAACGACGAACTGAGGAAGAAAAGTTAGGGAGGATAAAATATATAATAATAAATTGCAATAAATTGAGAGGTAGATCATTGAAAAATTCAAGTCATAAAGGTTCATTGGTATTATTATACATAAAGATCAATGATTGTTTGTTTGATTTTGCACAAGTGTGTTATTAAAATAGTTTTTCTTTGCTTAGAAGTTAGACTCTTGTTTGATGTAGCAAATTTTTTTCATGCATTTCATCTTTTCTTATTGTTATTCTAAATATCCATGACCAAGCTTGTCAATATCGCGAATCAAATTCTAAACTCATAAGAGTTTAAGAGGCGATTCGAATCGTAGTAGAATCGTATTTTGAGTGGACTCGGTTAGATTCGTGAGTTGATTCGTTAAAATTGGCTGAAATCGTGGATTTTACAATAAAAGCGCAGATTCAATATTTAATAAAGATTAAATTTTGAAGAAAAATGAAGAAATAAATAAAACTACCACTTATATAAGCACCCACAAAAAATTCAGCCATAAGAATCTCAATCACGAAACATGTATATATTTATATATATATTCTTAGAGAATTTTAATAACTAATGAGTTTTTATGTTTTAGAACAAGTAAAGCCTTTTATATTTTTTACTTGAGACTTAAAAACAATTATTTTTCCTATTTTTGTAAAGGAATATAGTAGTTTTTACTTTTTTGGGTCTGTAAATACAAATACTTAAAATTTTTAGGGTAATAGTTTATGCTAAAAGTGTATAATAATTATTATATAATAAATTTAGTGGAACATAAACTCTACAAGTTTACGATACAAATTCACGACGGGAAAATGAGTTTACTCAAATTCTCGATATTGACAAGCTCACCCATGACTAGTTCTCATAGGATGAGAGAAAGATAGAAATCAGAACAACTTGTGTCAAAATTATGAGATCTGAAAAGCTCAAAAGTACATGTGAAGTGGTCCGACTAACATCATTCTAAACTAAATCGGACCGAGCATCCTAATTTTGAACCAAACCGATCTAGATCGGATATGTAGAAAATATGATGACATATGTGTGACAAATTTTGTGTTTGCTAATTAATATTTTTATCAAAATATATGAGATTTAATCAATTAAAATTGATAAAGAACCAAGATCTTATCTAAATCCATGATTGGATAAGATGTAGATGGTTATCTCATCTTTATAAAAGAAGTATGAAAGGGCCATTATTCCATAACTTTTTATGAATTCTTTGATGGTTTTGTGCCCCTACTTTCTCTTCTTATGCTATTGATAGTTCATCAAATGGAGGTTAGATTACTGTTTTTCGTGGTTGCAAGGATCATGTTGGAGGAAGGCTTTTCTTAATGTTCTCATGGGTGATACAAGAACAAAATGATGTTCTTAGATTTTATCGCAAATTTCATAGTTTAATTTCAATCATTGCAATTGATGATGACCCTAGTAGAACAAAAATTTCGCACATCAATTTAATACGTTTCGTTCTAGATCTACATGCATAGAACCTAACAAATACACTTAGGCATCGATTATGCACGCAAAGTCATAAATAGGCTTAAAAGTTGAAATATTTGTTATGTAACATTTGATGTGTTAACAAATAAATAAATATATCAATTGAAGGATAATTTCTTGGCACATCATCAAAGTGGGGAAGTAATAGCTTCTCCACCTAAAATGGTGTTTGTAGTAAGTAATAACCCAAGAAATACAAAAAAGGTCCGAATGGTCAATTGACTTAAAACCCATGTTGGAGCTCAAAACCCTAATTAAGAACCATAAATATATAATCAGTCACTTTTCCCTCATTTCATACTTTCCTTTCTCTCTGCTAACCTTCATCTAACATTTAAATATTAGGATTCTGACATGATTCTTGCTTTATTGATTGAATAACACCAAGAAGGAGTTAAGGAAGAACAAGAGGTGTCAAGGCAAGAAGAAGAATTAAACCATAAGTTGGATCAAAAGGCAAGTAAAGTGGATTCACTTTTCCTTCATTTGTTGCATCAATAACTTGAATGATTCAGTATGCTCCGTCAAGAGTAAAATGCTTTTATGTGTGGAGTTTAAGAGAAGGGATATTAATTAATCATGTGTATGATTGTATAGTTCTCAAAATGTTCTCATGATTATACTGTCTAGTGCTAAGGTTAGAGCTACTTTGTTTTAATATAAAAGGACTTATCAGTAAAGACCTTTATAGCAAGTGGGCAAGTTTGTGTTTGATTTGCATGAATAGCCTTTGCAGCGAGGTGAATTTGTATGATCATGTGGGGTCCACAAGGAGAGAGGGTGTCATTTGGAGTTTGAGTTTAGGGAGGAAGATGTGTTTTCATTGTGGAGTCCACAAGAAAAATATTGGGTTTTAAAGTAATTATTTATATAGATTTTAGAAATAAATCTGTAGTATGTATTTAACAAAAATAATAAATAAAAAAAGATGAAATTTTATAAATGAACAAAATTATAAATTATTAAACTTCACATATAAAAACAATTATGTAATCTTTTAAGTAATCTGTGGAAATTAATATTAAAAAATCACATAGCATAAAATTATGAGTAGTTTTAATAAAGTTTAAAATATGCATTTTTTAATAATTTAATAATAGTATATCATATCAGACTTCCAACTCTCACTTATACCTATCACATTCAAATTTTTATCTAAATCTTTTGAATTTTATAAGTTAGTTTTTTAATATATTTATAGTATAAAAGTTAAAATCTTATGAAAATGAAAATAAGTCCTAAACATACTTACTTATAAATATACTAAACTAGCATTACAATCTTAAATATTGTTAATAAATAAATAAAAGTTATAAAGTATCAAAAAAATGTAAATAATATTAAAGTAAAATTATAACAAAATAAAGTACAATAATAGCTAATATGAAAAAGTAAGAAATTATAAACTAAAACAATATAAGAATGAATAAAATATTAGGGGCATTGGTTTTAAAACTAATAAAGATGGGAAGTGATATATGACACATTCACAATAAAATATAAATTTAAAAGAAAAATAAAATCCTTAACAAATAAATAACATAAAATATGTATATTAACATAAGAAATGAATTATTTGTATAATAAATAAAATAAATTTTATTCTAATTATCACCTAGATTATATTTCGAACTTTAACCTTAAGGAGTCACACAAATACCCTCTTGAACATTGATATGGTTAACTCTTGAGTCGATACGGCCGAATGAGACCATACCAGGTGTGACAAGTGATATGAGTCTATTGGACAATATGGCCAGGCCAAAAAAAAAATTTGAAAAATTATTGCTCAAGTTTCTCATCATGGGTTTACCGGTGAGTATGACATGATCCTATTGAGACGATATGATCATATTGGTGAATAAAGTCTACCCTTATTGATGTCATAATACTTGCATTTTCATTATTTTCTCTTGAGTTGTATTGATAACCAAGGGATCAAATTGCATGCCAAGTCACAAACAAGATTAAAATATGCAACCCTAATTGATGTGTTGACTAATTGGATTTGACAATGAATAAAGACTTGGCTCCATCTAATTGTTGGATAGATTGTCCCTATATTAACCGATTGGCCCAAAATGGATTGACGTGGTTATCTTTGCAGAAGTCACTTGAGTGCGATGTCAACCTTGACCTAGCTAGGCTTGTTGGATGATGTACATGCATCATATGAAATTAACCCACCCACTTGATTGATTAATTAAATTGAATAAGTAATTGAATATGAAGCTAAAAAGATAATTTCAAGATTGAATTAAATTCAGTTGGTCTTGAACCTGTTGATTATTGATAATTGATGAAATAATGCTAATGATGTTCATACCACCATTGATCTATTGGTATAGATATTGATAAGATTGAAATTGAATATTAATTGATCTTTATGAACTATTGATATATTGATGTATTGTGTGCTTGTCATATCATCCCTCTTGTAATGGTGTCAACCTTTACATACTCTTACTTGGGACACTCTCCCATTGCTATAGATCCATGTAGGTAAGTAGTAGTTACGTTGTTGGCTCCATTTTCATGGCGGATGGTTGCGTATGTTAGGCGTCATCGAGTCCCTATTTTATATTTATGCTCTTAAGTCACATTGTTGAGATTATGTTAGTCTATGAACTTATGATTATTAACTTATGTGTTGACATTATATTATGCAACTGCTATGTTGTTACTTTAGATATTGAATCCTTTATGATTTGAATAAATTTTCACAATTAGACTAATTATATCCCTAACTAAAAGATGATTAAATAGATATGTTTTAAATGTTTATTGCTTCTGTTTTATATAGTTAGATGATACGTGTCATTTTCATCATTCATCAAAGAATATAGCGTCATCGAGTCATCTCAATGTGGATTTGGGGGCATTATAGTTAGATATCAAATCCCAACGTGGCTCTTAGTTGTCTTATGATTTAGATGGTCTAAGTCTAAAGTTTATATGCAAATGCCAAATATGATAAGTACACTATGATAAGATCATTAATATATAGAGTATTTCTAACCACTTAAATTATAGTTGATTCTTTATTTTAAAATCGTGGTTCATATAATAGGTGTTATATGTGGCGTTGATGATGAACAAACTACTCTTATTGAACGATTGTTGAAGATTTGTCAAGCCTTGGAATGGAATGTTTGAAAGTTTGTGTGGTTAGGAAGTTTTTATACATGAATCCAACTAAGTTTGATGGAGAAATAAACCTGGACAAAGTGTATGCTTATTTTGATGCAGTCACCAACATTTTTAAGATGATTTGCCCGAAAGAATGAAAGGTAAACTAGTAACTCATCAATTTATGGATGGTGCTCATCATCAGTGGAAAGCCACCTTGAAGACCAAATTTGATAAAACAAAAGTCATCAATCGAGATGAGTTTGTTAAATCTTTTGAAGAGAGCTTCTTTCCTCAACATGTGAAGGACCACAAGATAACAAAATTCTTGGAGTTGCAACAAGGTAGTATGACCTTGGATGAGTAATATTCCAATTTATTGAATTTGAGAAGTGATGCATGCTAAATTTGTCATATTTTCATATCATTTGGATTCTCATTTTCATGCACTTCATTATCATATACATCATTCTATCCTTTATTTCACTTTTATTTTAATTTTCTGAGACAAAATCTGTATAATATTGTAGTGTGTTCAGGGCATTTGGTAGTGTGATTGAAGAAGACCGCAATTTTCTGGAGTCGAACTAGAGGCCAAAAGAATAAAATAATATAAAAGTTTAAAAAGTCACGACCATGAAAATCACACTAGTTTTGTTACACAATGCCATGATCGCGAGCATCAGATTTCACGAGCCTTGAAAGCAGTTTTATGATTGTGAAGGCATCAAAGAGAAGAAGATATGTATATGGTCACGACCATGAGATCTTCGTCACGGGCCGTGACATGTAAAGTTTGTTAGGTCACGACCATGATTCCCACATCACATACTAACACAACAAGAAGAAATAATAAATGCTTCGGTCATGATCGTGATCATTCGTATCACGAGTTGTGGCGTTTCAACATTGACGGCCACGACCGTGACATTTTTGTCACAGATTGTGACATTGACCGTGATTAATAGAAGTTCTTCGCACGGCCGTGAAAATTTTGTCATGGGTTGTGATAATTTATGGGGAAATTTAGAATAATTATTTTTAAATTCATTTTTATCCCAAATTAAGCTTAATCTTCTCCAAAATAAAGTTTGTTATTTCAAGACTCTTCAAGCTTATAAATATCATTAGAATGCATCAATAGAGATCAATCTATCATCTATCAGAGAATTGAAGAAATAATTTGACATAGTCCGTACCATCACACCGTGATACCTACGTCATGGGTCATGACAACCTTCCATACAAGTGTCCTCCTTACTTTCACGATCATGATATTTGTGACACAGTCCGTGACTACTCACCTTGTCTGTGTATACGAGCTCAATCACGACTATGAAGGCGACTCAAACCACATTAAATGCAAATCTGACCGTTCATCCACCAGCTCCCCAGCTGTCAATTAAATGCCTCGTCATCCCAACTACCAGTTAAATGCCTTAGCATGAGAACTCACTCTTGTGATACTTTAAAACCAGTTGTGACCCCATTTCTCCCTATCAGCTTGGCTTATCTCACGGCTCCGCTTCTCGTCCTTCCTTCGTGCCGGCCACTCTCCGCAATCGCCAGCCACTCTCTCTGCAATTGTTCGCCACCATTTGTGCCGGAGTCCATGACCCCATCATTGTCGGCACCTTGCTGAGTCCCTCATGAATCATTCCGGCATCTTTCGAGGCCCGGGTGACGTGCTTTGAGATAAGTAGACCACCATCTTACCCAACATTGTCCACACATCAACTAGATCAAGGCCGTGATAGCAGTTCACAGGTCGTGATATCCATGTCTGGGACGTTCATCACCTACGTCACAGTTGTGAAGCTACATTCACGGGCCGTGAACTTTCTATTGATCACCGTGGGATCGATACTCAACTCATCGTTGAACTATTACTCGGTACAACTAGTGCACTTGCTAGCGATATTTTTCTACATAATTAACATGCATCAAGATGTATTGTAGCTTTGCAATGGATGAACAAGCAAGACTAATTACGATTCAAAACTAGAGAATAGAAATTAAATAGTCCTACTGAGATCGACAACTCTACTTATTCACTTTATTACTTAGGTGACTAGTGAACTTGTTAGCATATCGCTATCATAATTTTTGCATTAAGTTTTTAACGTCGTTGCTTGGGACTAATTCTAGTGCTAGTTTTCTAATTCCATTTGTTAATTTGATTATTTTATTTTTCTATTTTCTATAACATGAGACTTCTTATTGCATACACTTTCTCGTTTCTTTTTGTATTGTGTTTGTTTCATGATATATATTTTATACACCATTTGATCAACGAACCACGCTCAATGGAGAAGAAGTAAGGAAAATTGAATTTACAATCAATGTCACAATTTGAGGGCAATAACAAAATGTCAAAATACACTGGGGTCTATGGAGAAGGCCAAATTTGAGCAGTATAAAATATCACCGAGTCGTCAAAACTAAGATAGACGAAAGAAAATCTAAGTTGGCATCAATCTATCAGGACAAAGCACCAACATGTCATCGTGTCAATCTCAAGAAGTAGATGTTTAGACGGATCCAATTGCCTTGTTGACACTTATGATGGACATGTTGATGAAGAAATTCTCCATATATAAAGATTACATTCAATCAATGGAGAATAAAATTTCAAAAATGTAGCAACATAATACAAAAAGTTTATTATGTCATTAAATCGTCAATGGAGTCAAGGTCCAAGTTGAAAGAAATGTTTGGTCAATTCATATCGACAATTCATAAGAAGTTTACTTTACGAGACCAACTTATCCACAACATGGAGGCCCCATTGACCCAACTACAAGATCACATCAAAGTCAATGACAAATCCGCCTTCTCCTCCAAAGTCATCAGTTAAATTCAACACATTCAATCAAATGCAAGTCAAAATTCATAAACTAGAGAAGCAAGTTGCAAAATTGTCTTCTCAATTAGTCGAATCTCCAAAGGCTGATATCATAAAGAATCCAACAATATGTCTATGTCACCATCATAATTCTTATCGAATACGATGAAGACACGAAGATCTTATCATTCCTTAACACGTACTACTCAATGGTGTGTGAAAGAGACTAGTGAGTATGTTACCGATAATGAACAATTCCAAAGGAGGAGAACGTCTTTGGAAAGTTCAATAATCACATCTAGATCAACTCCAAATCCACCGCCTTAAGAGGAGAATCATCGTCATATCAAAACCATCAGCATCAAAGGCACCAACTACATCCAAACAATGGCGACCAAAGAGCCAAAGTTCAAATTAGCTTCAAGGGAAAAATGTCAAATCAAGGACAATGGTAAACTTGCTGGACTAGGTGGCTAGAGATTGGTTGATTATTGTTATGTCACATGATAAGTAGTTTTTATATAGATGAATTCGTTCTTAAACACTCTCATTTTCTGCTCATTTTAGGTTTAAATGTACATTCTCTCATGCTTATTACCTCATTTTCCCAAATTAATTGTATAGCTGTTATGTGGAATTTTATACCAAAATATATGCACACATTAATAAATTTCCAGCTCTTTATCTCAATTTTGATTCACAAATTTATTGCTGACCTAATCTCCTCTATTGAATGTTTGGTTAGTTAAAATTTCTGAATAAGCTTCATGTTTATAACCCTAAGTTCACTCCTTATGAATTTGTAATCATCAAAAAGGGGGGAGATTGTTGAATCTAGGATCCCGAGAGTGTTTCGATGATCACAAATTTGTAAGGAAACTTAGTTT
>LTAE01001417.1:23165-55906 GCA_001647135.1 Pontederia paniculata | reverse complement strand
TATATATATATATATATATATATATATTTGTGGTCATAATTTTATTACTTTATAATTAAGTTAATCTAGAGAACTATTAATATTTAATTAATTCAATTGACGCAAGAAGTGTAAAGATTTAAAACTACATACGACTTTAGAATTTCTTCTTCAGACCTTTTGATTCAGTCCCATAATTAATTAAAATAATCAATGAATATTTTAAAGTCTTTATGTAAAATTATTTTGTATGCATAAAATTATAAAGCTGAGAAGTTTAAATACCAAATAAATATAATTATGCAATAACTAATTATACTATCAACACAAAATAACTTTTTTATTGATCACAAAAAATGTATAGACATCTCTAACCTATTGACAATAAAAAAGCATAAATATGATATTAGTTTGATCAAATTTAATCAATCTTTAATAATGCACCAAGTATTCTCTAAATGTACCATCATTAATATACTTGTATAATTTCTTAAGCCCCAAAATGTATATATACTCTTTTTTCCCCTAAAGTATCCAGGGCTAATAGTCCTGGCTAATTAATAAAAAAAATATTTTTCTTACATAATTTACATTTGGTGAACAGCATTCTTAACTGTTAAGTTAATTAATCAAAATATTTATTTTTTACAATAATTTATCATGTTAAAAAGAAGAGTTCTATGGATCCGTATTGAGGATTCGATTATTTTGATAAAACTTTCCATTAATTAAAACGACATATTAAATATTTGAAAAATAAGTTACTCTTTTTAGAATAAGAATTCTTTTTTTTCTCGTACTCATCAAACTCTCCAAGAGAAGTTCCTCCTGTACTCCAAATAATCTATGAAAATAAATTATTTTTCTAATTTTTTTGAAATAATTTATTTTCAGCCTGAGCTATAAATAATTACGTAATTAAAAGAGTACACATGATACATGATTTTAAAATATTTGTTTTATTTTATTTGTGTAAACCCGTAGGCCGTAGAACTAATAAAAAAAATAAAAGTTGACACATAAAAGTGCACAGAAAATATTAAAATATTAAATTAACTAACTAAGACCTTATTTCAAGTAAAGAATTTGAATTGGCTAATATGACTTTTAGTATTTCTTATCTTTATTTGTCAAAAAAATGTTACTAGCCGATGACATGTTACTTTTATCCCATAGGTCATTTCGACTCTATTTGTTTTACCCAGTGAAATTTTGGAGAAAAATACACATCAGCAACTTATGCTTTTCAAAAGAAGTGATCTTTTTATATGTTTAATGCATATTAAAAAAGTAAAAAAAAATATTCTACCTCCCCGGTTGCTTTTGCGATGATTAGAAAGAAAATAAAAAATAATTATGAGGAAGCATGAAACGAAAAAAAGATGCGAGGGGGAAAACAGCATGATTCACACTTTTCTTTTAGATATTTGTTTCTCTCATTTTTCGCTGTTAAATCAGAATTCAATTCTAATTAACAAATTTTCAATTTATCTTTTAACAAAAAACCTGTTTTAATTTTGAAAAAAATATAACCACAATATGCTCGCCCTTGAAATTGTGAAGCTCAGATATAAAATTGGAAGTTGCATAACTATTTGCTTTGTGTAATAAAATTGGCAAATCCTACCAATAAAATTGTATTTGTTTAGTTGGACAATAAATGACGAACTAAATAAACTATAGAAGAACAGCCGTGGAAAGAGTGGTTTGTTTCCTTAATCCTCATTTAAAAAAAATAAAAAAATCGAGAAAAAAATGTATGAAATTGTTCGTCTATGTTATTTTTACTTATGCATTTATGGCATTTATTGTAGTAGAAAAATAAGTTAAAAAAATAAATCAATTTTTTATACATTTAGAGTGCGTCCCCGAATATCATGTATTTTTTTTTCTTTTCATTGATAAAAGAATATTTCTTAAAACACTGATACAAGATTTTTTTATTACGCAAATATATTTATTATTCAAGTTTTGTTACTGTTGATAAATAAGACATTTTTTGCAAAAGAAATATAAAATATGTTTCTAACGAAAAAAAAAGAATAAAATTAAAATAATGATGAAAATTAAAGTTAAGATGATGACAAAAAGCTTTCCCAA
Organism: Pontederia paniculata; assembly: GCA_001647135.1. NCBI lineage: Eukaryota > Viridiplantae > Streptophyta > Magnoliopsida > Commelinales > Pontederiaceae > Pontederia > Pontederia paniculata. Next base: position 53,827 of record LTAE01001417.1, on the reverse strand, counting down.
CTAAAACTTGATGAGATAATTAAAAGCATTTGGCCGGTTGCGCTTGTAAGTATTAACCACATCGCGAATTTCCCAAAATGCACCTGATTCTCTTTCTCTCACTCCAACTGTTTACAGCTCTAAAGTTAGGGCTATTTTTGGAAAGCGAAGCAGATTTTAGGCATTAAATACGCCAATTTACTGCCCTGCCATCTGGATCTGGTCACCTCCTCTTTTACGGGTAGTTGGCCCGTGATGAAGGCTACGGTCACCATGGGTGAGAACAACCTTTCCATTTTATTTTAATTTTTGTGCACAAACAAGCCCATAACTTTGGCATATTTGTTTGCACGTCCACTTCCCTAATTACATTTCGATCAATCCATTAACAATTACCTTTTTTCGACTAACGAAAGTGTCGGGAAATTGGATACTTGGTCCATTTTGGCGTTGCTCACCAAAAATATGTTGGACTTTTTTTCTAAAAAAATATATAAAAGAGATCAAAATCCGAGTACTCGTTTTGTGTGCAATATGTCCATGGAAATTTCATGGTGCAAATTTTTATGGGTTCAAGCTCGAAGTGTTGGATTTTGACTGCCAGCAGGCATCCATGAATTGGTTTGTGTTTGCATTTGTCATGAGATTTGCAGGTCGTACATGCAGCCGCAAGGTACACTTCCTTTTTTCAACAATGACGTGCTAACATAATTTGATTAGCAGTAGATCAAGAAGAAATGAAATAAAATATATTATTTTTTAAAAAATAAATTCTCAAATGTCTCATATGAGGTCTTGCCATTTTGGCCTCACATGTAGTGTACAAAACAATTTGAAATAGTTTATATTTAAGGGTTCAAATTCTGGACTTTGTCCCCATAAATAAAAATACCCAATTAATATTATCATTTGTTTAAACATAATTGTGAATGCAAACTTCTTTTACAACTAACAACGAGATGAACTTTAGCGAAAGGAAAAGAAAGAAAGATCAAACCATGTCTCACATGGATATATAATTCATTCACTGTATCAAAAACAATATTGCATTAATATATAGTTCATTCATCGTATCATATAATAATGCATGCCTAATAAGTGAAGGAAAAAAACAGAATATCTATTATATTTCATTTGAATTTAAGCTTTTTTTTCTTACATAAACTCCGAACCTAAAATAATAACAATAAAAAAAATTCTTGAAAAATATATGTAATTGAGTAAAAACGAATTCTAGATTTTTGTTTTAAGAAAAATAAATATTGTATTGTTCAGATATATATAAGAAAAAAACCAATATATAAATTGATTTTTTTTATGCATCTCATATAAGAAACACACTGAATATATAGATTATGTATATTATATTAAAGAAATGTATATAAGTTTTTTTTCTGAACTATTAGTGGATCTGTTGGTAATTATAAGGAAAAGCAAGGACTTGCCCGCAAAAAGGTTCTCCTCCTTTATTTAATACGGCCCCTGCAAGGCTTTAATAATATACATATATTACGGGAGAAGGAGGTCGAGTTGGATGGAGGGTGGCATCTTTTGCCAGCGAGGAAGGTGAAGGATCGGAGCTTGCTTTGAAAGGGAAAGAACTGTGGGAAGGAGCAGTGGAGACTAAGGAGGAGAGAGGAAACAAGAGGGAAGGGGAGCGGGGTCATCAGTCCATAGAGAAGGGGAGCAGTCAAAGCTGGCATTTTTCTTCTCCTTGTTCCCTCTCCCTCACCTTATATTTCCTTCTCTGAGAGCAATCGAGGGCGTGGCGACTGTGAGGGGGATTTGGATCGGTTCCGGGGAGGTCTGTGGTTGAGTCGAGGTGGGAGTTGGTGGAAAGGTGATGCCTTGATGGCGACAATGGTGGCATCCTCTTCTCTGCCTGTGGAGAAGAAGCACTGGTGGCTCACCAACAAGAAGGTGGGAGTCTTCATTACCTGTCGATCTCTTGGGTTCTTGGTCATCTGATTCTGAACGATGATGCATTGTGGCATTTGGGCATGCCTTTGGGTTTGGTTTCTGGTTTTTGAATGCGAGATTGCTCTGTTTCGATTTCAGCAACACAACCTCACATCTCTCCTCTGTTCTGTTTTGTTCGGTCGCTTGTTTCGTCGTCAAAACTTGATGGAAAATATAGACTTCGTTTGATTTGGCTTTGCATTCATTTCTTCTCTTGTAACCATGAAAGGAAGCATTGCCATCAATTTAATCTGTTTTTGTCTTGTGATTCTTCTATTACGGCATTCGATTCATATAAAAAAAGGCGATCCTTTTTTTTTACCAGTTCTCTTGTGCATCAAAATATGATCTTTGGGCGTTTTTTGATGGTGAACAGATCGTCGACAAGTGCCTCCGGGAAGCCCGAGCGCTCTTCGCCACGCAGGAGCTCTCCAATGTCTCTGCTGCCGTCGGCCTCCTCGACGGGGTCCTCGCCGTCTCGCCACGCCAGGAGGAGGCGCTGGAGCTCAAGGCGCGGTCCCTCCTCTTCCTCCGCCGCTTCCGCGAGGTGGCGGACATGCTCCAGGATTACATTCCCAGCTACAAGATGACCGGCCCCGGATCCTCCTGCGACGGCGAGTCCTCCAACTCCCTCGGCTCCGCCACCCTCAGCCGGGAGCGCGCAAAGCTGCTGTCTCCAAGCCGCGAGCGCTCCTCGTCGGACGACGGCGGGGGCTCGTTCCTGTGCTTCTCAGTCGCCGATCTCAAGCGCAGGGTGCTCGCCGGGCTGTCGAAGAACTCCGGCAGGGAAGGCCACTGGAGGTGAGCGACACTGGGCGGTGACTGCATTCCCGTCTCGGAATTAATTATGGTCTTATTACTTTTTTGTGGTTAATTGAGCCAAATTTTAATCAAATGGTCAACCTTAAATTAAGTAATTAAGTTCCAAACACAAGTTTTGCTCCTTTGCAAGTGCTTCTTAGCAAACCAACAAGCATAGATTTTGGTGTTTCTCAACTAGTGCACACCCAATTTTGGAACTATATACACAGGATTACTATTTCTACAATAAAAAATGAAAAAAAACACAATGTTATAAGTTATACAATGCTAGGTACTTGAGAATTTAGCTTATCTATATTATATTATTTAAACTTCCTTGGATTTTATTTTGCATTAGTTGTCATGGAGTGAGTGGGATGAATAAGAAGAGGTACCCAAGGTTAGGCCAATACATACAATCAAGACTGTACTATCATTGCAGTGAACAGTTCATGTTCAGCCTTATAGATTCTATGTAATGTGTCTCCAATGGAATATATTCCTTTATTTTCTTGTCACCAAAACCTTTCTTCCTTGTTAAATGCTTCTTTTAAGACTTTATTAACAAAAAAAGACAATTTTTGTGGACTTTGTTCTGTACAGTTTAAATTTGACAACTAAATTGGCAGTGTAACTTATCAACACACAAAGACAATTTGGTGTTATTAACTTGTATTTTTCAATTCTACTACATTTCCTGAACCAATCCGGTCGAATTGAACCGGGTAAAAAATCAGCTCAAATTAATCCGGTTTAGTTAGTTGTTTGGTTCCTAATTATTTGGGTGCTCTGGCCTTGCAGGTATTCAGTGCTCGGCGAAGCTTGCAGCCACCTGGGCCTCATGGAGGACGCCATGGTGCTTCTGCAGGCCAGCCGCCGCCTCGCCTCCGACGCGTTCCGGCGGGAGTCCGTCTGCTGGTCCGACGACAGCTACGGCGCTTCTGCTACCGCGCGGCCGCTCGCGTCGGAGTCCGCGGGACAGCTGCTCTCGAGCATCAAGCAGCTGCTGCGTAAGCGCGCTGCAGCCGTGGCGGCGCTGGACGCGGGGCTCCATGCGGAGGCCATCCGCCTCTTCTCCAAAGTTCTCGACAACCGCCGCAGCATCCCCAGCGCTTTCGTAGCGCTTTCGCTGTCGGTTGCCTTGTGAGCCGCGCCGCTGCCTTTCGTGCTGCCGGCCGCCTCGCAGAGGCCATCGCGGATTGCAACCGCGCCCTTGCCATCGACACGTCCTCCATCCCCGTCCTCCGAACCCGCGCCGACCTCCTCGAGTCCGTGGGCGCACTGGGGGAATGCCTCCGTGATCTCGACCACTTGAAGCTGCTCTACGATGCCATTCTCCGTGACCGGAAGCTCCCTGGCCCGCCTTGGCGACAACACAGCGACGTCAGGTATCGCGACGTCCCTGCAAACCTTCGCGCGCTTACGGCGCGGATTCAGCAGCTGCGATGTCACGTCCAAGCCGGCGAAGGCTACAATGTGGATTACTACGCACTAATTAGCGTCAGGCGTGGGTGCACGCGTTCTGAACTGGATCGTGCGCACTTGTTACTTACGTTGAAGCATAAACCGGAGAAGGCAGCCGCGTTTATGGAACGCCTGGAGTTCACTGACGATTACAGGGATTTGGACGCTATCAGGGACCAGGCTAAGATGTCAGCGTTGATCCTTTACCGGATGTTGCAGAAAGGGTACTCAAGCATCATGAGTGCAATTCTGGACGAGGAGGCAGGCGAGAGGCAAAGAAGGAAGGAGGCTGCAGCTGTGGCTGCAGTTTCATGGCAATCGTCTGAAGTGAAAACAACTGCAATTTCGGACTCCGACAAGCCCAAAGTGGAGATGAAGTTTGTTGCCCAAGAACACAACCTGGAATCTGAAAAGCCGACCATGACTGTGGCGGCAACAGCAACCATTCAAGCTGTTGTTACTGAATCGGATCATCCCAAGGAGGTGGATATGAATTTGAGTAGCAAAGAATGCAACTTGGAGGCCGAGAAAGCGGCAGTGGCGGCTGCTGCTGCAGCTGCAGCGGCTGCCTCAGTGTTCCAAGGTGTCTTCTGCCGTGACATGGCGGTGGTAGGGAGCATGTTGGTCCATAGGGCGATCCCGGTGAAGTATGAAGCACTGACCTGTTGAAGCTGGATCTGTTAGTGTGCTGTTGGCGGGAAGATGGCATGATTGGTGGCCATTTTAAATTTTTTTTCGTGTCTACTGTACAGTTCTTGGGAGGGGATATGGAAGGGAAATTTTGTTCTACTCAGCTGTTAATGTTTACCCAAAGTTCAGTTAGATCTTCTCTTCTCTCTTTAGCTTCTTCCTCTTTTCAACTCCTGAATCCTTGTTGTTATCTGGCGCTATAATATGTACATGTCTATAATAAGTTCCTTCTCTTTCTTGTCTGCAATTTAATACTTGTCTACAGTTGATTTACACTTTCATGAAGAATGTAGAACAATGGCTTATACAGAGTGAATGATGCAATGTGACATGAATCTGCAATCTGGCAGCACAATCCCTTGGCACAATGAAGTAACAGGTGGCACAATGACCACGGGAGGAGTATTCTAATGGAGGAAAAGTGATGCAAATGTGACATCAATTCAGCACACGTCCTTGGCTCGTTGCTGCAGAAAGCAATCAAGCAAGCAGCTCCTGCTGCAAGTCCTTATCCACAAGCTGAACAAATGTGAAAAAAACTTATACAAATAACTAAGATTTCCTATCAGGCATGCAAAGACTTGAATCACAAGAAGCTTTTACTGCACAGTTTCTGTTCATGGTACATCACCAGCAGCACCAGATGCAGCAGAAACAAAACTTTGCTGGAAAGCCTGCCCTGGACCAATCCACGTGTCCATGTTCACATCAATCCAGAACTTGCCCTCTCTCTTTCTCTCTGCAGCAGCTGCAGCTGATATGAACTGATCCTATACACAAAATCCAACAACGCTCCAACCATCTCTGCATCTATCCTCCTTCGCCCTCTTCTGCCATTGTCCTCAGACAACACCTTCTGAAAACTCTGCAAACCTTTTGCTTTTGGCACCCGAGTTCTTCATAATTAAAGACAATATTGATGAAACAAGAGAATTAATGAGATGGTGCAATTGATCAAAACACTGTGTAGTGAAAAGATGGATGAGGGGGCCTACTGCTCTAAGCAGGGATGTATAGATGAATGGATGGATACAGCGTGCAGCGTGCAGCGTGCACCACATGTAACGAGGTGTATGCCACCCTTGTGCCCCCTTTCCTAAAGCAGGCCATTATTACGTGCTATCCACCACCTCCTTTTGGACTGCTGCTTCAACCCTACACGAGGCGACGTGCACTCCACACAAAACCCTGCTGTCATGAGTTGTTCTTCCACACACACCATTCTAGTCCCCTTCTTTTCCTCATGGAATCAACTGTTATTGGGCATTTGCTTTTTCATATATGTACATTTGACTAATTAAATATACCAATGTGTAGTATGCTACATTTCATGATTTAAATGTGTGGTTACACATTATTTTCATTTCTGTATGTACCTAATCCAGTTAACAAAATCTCATGTTAGGGACTGATATGTTTATAGAGATGGTGGTGGTGGTGATGATGGATTTGTTGTGTACTGTGAGTGATAATTAATTGGAGTGTAATTGTGCAAGTGCACAGTTTGAGAGGAAGGACACAAAGTGGCGTCAATGTGGGAGTGATCAGAGAGAGAAAGGGTTGTGTTGTTTGGAGGATTCTTATTCTGCTTGTCTCCGAGGAGGGACATGAAGTTTTTAATTAAGTTGCACACTTCAAAGCTTTCTGCTTGATTTAAATGCTTTTAAGCAAAGCAAGATTGTTACAGGCAGCTTACATCTTTATTATCTCAACAGACTCTTAAAATGTGCCATCTGCAGTGAGGCATGCAACTGCTCAGAGTGAGAATAAACATAATTAAACCTTCCATTGGTACTGCAATTTTACTTGCATACAGCAATTCGCTGCTCAGCATTAAATTTGAAAGGAAGTGGGCGCCATGAGAAATATTTTTAAATTTTATTTTGGAGCAGTAAAAGTTCACTTGTACTTGGTCAGCACTCATCACTAATTTTGTACTGGGGGGGAAGTCTGGATGTTGTATTGGACATTACCTAAGTGATGTATATGGCCATATTTTGTACATTTGTCGAGGTATTGACCTTGTCCTTTTTAGGAGGAGAATGAGTGCATTATAAATATTTAAATCACAGTCACTATGGAATCCAATGTTCTCTTTTTTCTTTTTTTTTCTTTTTCTTTTTCTTAGCATAAAATGCAAAAACAGAAAATCCAGCGAGTTGATATTTAATTAATAAATATTGTGATTCATACAACATCTTGTGCATGATTGAATGCTGCAATAATTTTTCAGATGGCAATGTGTATATGTATATAGTTTTAAATGGTAAAAGAGGGAGCTTTGAAGAAATCACATAGTTGTCATGTTGACCTATTGAAGTGTTTCATGCCAACAGGACCCTAAGATTCAGAAAAGTCATGGTCTGAAGCACCAATGTCATTAGTCTCCAATGCATTGGTGTGAAACAAATAATAGATATCCATATATAGGGTTCATTCATGTCAGCAACTCAGCATGGAACTTTGTTGTGACTCTTTGGCTGTCCAATAGTGAGCATGGCCAGGTTGGAGGGGGTTTGAAATGCCCCAAAAGAAAACAACAGTGCTGATGTCATGCACAATCTCTCTCTCTCTCTCTCTCTCTCTCTCTCTCTCTCTCTCTCTCTATACCCACTGTGGAGATTCTTCCTGCACAGTTTTAAAGGATCTAAGGTTCTCCAATGCTGGTTTCGGATCATCTGTGACTGATTGAGCATCATGTGAATTATGCACAGTCTTTGCAGACTGGTGTGACTCCTGCAAAAATTTTCCACCAGCACAAGGAAGAACAGTGAACAATAATGTGGACTCTTCATGACCAACAACCATTCAACTCTACCAACTGTGGTTCAAGTCCAATAAAAAAAATGCAGACTAAATGCATAAAAATAGAGGATGATAATAATGTAATCACATCATTTTATATCACAAACATATGCATATAATGTTGTGATTAGGAATGCAACTTATTAGGGGCAGCTTCCATCAGTTTGCCCCTATTGCTTTTCAAGTAAGTTCTGTACATGGCTTATTTTATTATCCACCTAAACATAATTAGTCCACATTGATCCCATCATCATGCATGTTCTTTAATGCAGTCATATTAAACCCACAAGGACAGTTCACAATGCCAGCAGCTTTGTCCATTTGCATCGATTCATGCAGTGTCCATTGGATAGGAAAAAAACAGAGATTTTAATTGCTTTACAGGTAACAGTGGTTTGGTATCTGACTTGAGGGAATAAACAACAGAGAGGACAAAATTTAAAATTGGAAAGAATTATTACTTTTTCTAACAATTATAACATTCTTTAGACTCCAATTGTTCTGAACAGTACCTGTTCTGATGAGAAGGAGGTGGGTGCATTTCTACAGATGAAGACATACCAATAAACGTTCACCCCATGATCCTTATCCCCTCTTGGGATTTTTTTTATTATCTTTTTTTTTACTACGGCATTGTTATTACATTGTTTACAATGAGAAAACTTATTACAATGAAGAAAGTAAAAAAAATTTAAAATGTCGTATTTAAAAAAAAAAAGTGAAGTTGAGTGTCCTAGGACGAATAAATAAGTTCTAAGTCGAAAGGCAGGTTCGCCAACTATTTTATCAAAAAATGAATGCCTCCACATTTGTTAATAATCATCTTTGGAATCCAATGACCAATTTCAAAATTTTCATTGTAAAAATCTGAATTCGAGCATGATAAGATGCCAAACATCTATTTATTTATTTTAGATTTGTTGTTCTATTTTGTAACATAAAGAAACTCACACTTTAATCTAGACTAATAACATTTAAGAGTTTTGTGTATAGCATTCCTCTTGTAATATATCATTTTGTTTTAGTTGTCAGATTAATACATTTTACTCAAACATAGGAAAAAAAGGTATGATAATCCAATCCATGAGTTAAATAAATGGTCATGATTATCAATTTATGTGATGATTGTGATTGCTAATAGACTCATCATTTTACTTGATGTATAATTATTGCATTAATCGTACAAGGCATAAAACAACTAATATGAGTTATTTTTAATGGAGGGAGAAGAGAAGCCATTGGCTTCCCTGGAGGGAACCCTAATCCAACTGTTCAACATTAATAAATATGCTACACTAAGACGTGATAATCGAACATACACTCATTAATTATGTTGATTCGAGGAGGTTAAGGAGCTTCAAAGTACTTTTTAGGGGCTATGATTAGGGGGAGCTTTATTGTTTAGTGATTTGAGATGGTGTTGGAATTGTAGGAGACAAGGAACAGAACAAAAACAATGGGAGGGGGTCGCATCACGTGATGGACGGACGTGATGGCTGATGATGGAGTGCATGTGGGAGAGAGAAAGTATAAGCGTATATTAAGCTCCTTTTTCTATAATTTCATGACCCAAACTTTGAAGTAGTACTAATTATTATATACATAAGAAAAAAATGGCCAAACAATTGTGTTATTTAAGAGGAGGTGGGTCAGAGAGCACACATGGGAAGCTTAGACTTGGTATCCTACTCAATTCTTAAAAAAATTAATAAATATCATGATTAAAATTGTAAGAAATTGTAGCGCCAAAAGCATAATCAGATTAGTTGTTGATGATAGAGTTGGACGCATCATGAATTATAAGTTGAATTATGGGGATCGCCATTGGCAACTTGCTTATTTCTTTTTTCTCTATTAATGGTAATAGTAGTAGTAACAGTATCTTACTGCAATTGAGTTTGTCTGCCATGTTAAAGCAATGGATGAGATCACATGTCTGTGATAGTGCAGAAATGGGGGGTTGCACTGACTTTGTTAGGCAACTTGTTTGAGAATAAAAAGAAAAAGAAAAAAGAGAAATGATTTGTTAGGCATTGAGGTTTGGATTTAGTGCTTGAATCTGTTAGGGGTCTGAACCTGTAGTTCAGAATCTGAGACATGCAAACTTTTTACATGACCCATAGGTCATGCTTTGTCAACCTCATATGACAAGATGTGAGGTTTAAGTTGTTAACCTTGCATGACAAGGCAGAGGTACCATGTGGAAATGTTTGTTAAAGGTATCAGTTTGCCAGTAATTGATATCTGAGACATGAGATGGGTTTTGGTGCTGCTTGCACTAACAGATGCCTTTTTTTTCCAAAAAAAAATTGTTTAATTCTAAAGTTTTTGAATCCTGAGATATATAATTTAAAAAAAAAACTAATTTGATGAGATGGTAAATTGGTAACCTCTAGTTTTTAACCTTTTCTGATAGAAGATTTATAGTATGTGAGTGGGTAGTTAAAGGTATTAATTGCAACATGGCTTTTAGTTGAGTTCTAGTTTTAGAAGTATTCTGATTCCAAGTTTGAACTATGAGACATCTGATCTGATCAGTGAAGAGGGACATGCTTTTCTGCCTGACAACCATATTATCATGTGATGTGCATGCATTGCTGATTAGTTAAAATGGCTGGCAATCTTTTAATGACTTATCATAGTGGATCATGTGAAGCTCATAATAAATAAATAAATAAAACTAACAATGATAATGGTTTGAACAGTAGGAAGACATCGAGTCCCGGAAAACTATATCTATTGACAGATGATAAAACTTTACATTCCAACCTTCGATCTAAAGTAATCAACACCCATTGATCTTAACTAAAATAAAAAATTAGAAACGCAGAAAAACAACAATCAATCCCTCTGGTTCAATTCAACGTTCGGACTAGAGTGACATATCTGCTTGAATATGTAGGTTCCTAGTCCAAGTTTTGAGTTGTAGTCCAAGTGTAAGTTGCGGCCGTGTGGGGGGCATCCTTAATAAAATACTATCCTTCTTTCATAGCATCCCTTAATAGCTATTAATAATTAGAATACATCCTTCCTAAGTCATTAAGGCCTATTTAGTTTGAGAATAAGACTAAGATTAAATCTTACTCCTCACTTTTTAACCGAATAGCTAAGTCATGAATTTTGTGAGTCCAACTACATTTAATGCTAGAATGGAGGAAAATGTGAGCAATTTATTATCCGTGCATTATGGAATATATTGATCCACTAGCTTAAGAATTGTTGGACCATCTTCTGGATTAAAAAAAATCTAATCTAGGAATAGTAAGGTTGCAACCAAGATCTAAAGGTGCATTTGGAAGAACTTTTTTTTTTGTTTTTTCAACAAACTCACCTTTCTATGACTCACAAGTTATTATCCAAAGCATTTATGTTTTTTCTTTTGACAAATTTGGGGATCTCCCAAATGCAGCCTAACACTGATTCTGGCAACCACATTTTTGAAGAAAAGCAATTATCAAAATTATATACTGCTTTCCGAGTTATCATTATCACAATCAATAGAGATGCAATTTCAAAGCAAGTATGTTGAACGCTAGCTTCGAAATTTAAGATTACTTGGCACATTTTGGCCGATTGTGAAGGTCTTAGAACCTTTCAAACGTTTTATGTAAGGACCTTTTAAGCTCTTAAACTTCCCATTTAAATAACTTTTGAATTAAGTCTGAGTAAGGACCTTTTAAGCTCTTAAACTTCCCATTTAAATAACTTTTGAATTAAGTCTGAGTTTCTTTCGGCAGGTCAGACTCATAAAGTTTTGATTGAGTCAAATCGGCTGGATCAATGATAAAAAAAATGGATCGAAAGATATTTTTTTCTCATAAATGGCAACAATTTTAGGAGAAAATTATTTGAAACAAGATTCTTAGTTAAATCTTTTTGACACATCAATTACATCGTAGATCTGTGTTCAGCCTAATTTTAGCTGCCAATGTTGATTTTATGCGTTAAGTCTCCCCTCCCACAATCAGGGTTACCACAGCCTTCGTCTCATATTTTCCCCCCTACCAGAACTATCACAAAAATGACGAGTCAAATAATGAAAACAAAATAATTTAGGATTGTGAAATTTCATGTTTTGTACGAGATAAACTGTTGGAAGATTAAGAAAAAAAATGATTTCTAAATACTGGTACAATGGCATGTTTTGCAAGAGGTGCATGTTGCACAGACGTCCAATTTGCATTATATTCTTTTAAAGCCTTTTAAGATACCTGCCAAAATTTTGATGAGCATTTGTTAATTTTCATGTTTTGTGCAAGATACATCAACTGGAATGTTTATAGGTAAACAAATAGGCCGATATCTGAGGATTGAAACTAAGCCCATAGGCTTACTATTCAAGGTCTGCTTAGGGTCCAAAGTAGAAACCTAAGCCCAATAGTCCCACTCCAAACATGCAACAATTTGTAAATGTAACCACAGTTTAATCTGCATTGGAATGCATTTTGCAGGAAGGAAATGAATAGTTCGAAAAATAATCTTAACACCAATTTATTTCATTGAATTTAACTGAGTGCTTTTGATTTGATTGTGCATAAAAGAAATATAACTCCATCCTCGGTTCCAAGGATGGAAAAATGAATTATACACAAAATTTTGACCTCCCCCGCGCTGGCATGTGCAGTAGTTAGTTCTAAGAGACGACATAACCATCAAAGAATGTTATAACTGGAGTTTTTTTCTTGAACAACAAAAGTGCTGCTTGCATACAGGCCAAATTCATTTCCTAGTGAAAAAATGGAACTAAATCGTGGACATGTGATTACATTTTATAATACAAGCACAAACTTCACATTAAACTGGAAAAGAAAATGATTAAGAGGCATCACTTGCATCTGGATGATGATATAACTGCCTTTTTTGAATTCTTAATGGGGGCCTTATTGGAAGCACCTGTGCATTTGATGCAGAACCAGTCTTCTTCAGGAACAGCTTCCAGGGGAGGGTCACAGCAGTCGATATGGGTGCCAATTCCACAACCAGCGCTGCCTGCCTCATTACCACAAATAAGCATCACTTCTCCCCTGTCCCTTTGCCCACAAACGGTGCAACTGAGATCGTCGCTGCTATCTTCTGATTCCAATACGGCATCTTCGATGACCTCTTCAGATCGGCTCAGCAGATTCGCAAATGATTTCTCCGCCCAGCTGTGCGTTCTGTAGAGTACATGCTTCTCCAAGGAGTACCCTGGTTTGCAGACGTATTCTACCAAGTAATCTGCAGCAACGCATGGGATGTTGTGCCTCAGAAACTCTTGAATCCACGAGTCAACTCTCGGTATACTTGGGCTAATAACAGCATAGTCGATGCCTGATCCAAAAAAGCAAGTATATGGTGGTGAGGTTGCTAGTATGGTGCCGTCACCAGCCTTCACCACTCGCTTCAAGGTATCCTGATTCAGTAGGAAGAAACAAAAATACAGATGATTGAACCTTGACTAATAGAAAGTTACTTGAATGTGTATCGATGGGTCAAAGATAAAAAGTTCATTTGCTAATTATTTGCAGATTAATTAAATATGTTAGCACAATTAATTACCAGTGTCGGTGCAATGCATTCTCCATATACAATTATACGCATTCCATAGAAGGCGCCATGTCTTGTCCTTTCTCTCAAAAGACGCCATTTTCTTGGAGCTTCTAAACTGATTGTGCCATCTTCAGTAAGACCTTTACTATACACCTCGAAAGGTTCTTCATCCAATAACTTTCCAGCCTCCTCGCTAGCAGTCAAGTAATCTGCCTTAAGAATCCACCTGTATTAAGCAAGACAAGAAATAGGTGCCAGCTAAATCGCAGGAGTCAATGATATGGATATAAATTCTTAAAGTCAGAAAGTGGCAAAAAACAAAGCAAACATATTTGATGAGATCAAGGAAAACATATATCTCTGTGCTAGATAACATAATTATCAATAAAACATATATCTCTGTGCTAGATAACATAATTATCAATAGCAAGCGTGCCAGAAAGAAATCAGATAAATGATGACACATATAGAACAGAAAAAAAAGAAAGCACAATGAGAGGGCAACAAAATGGAAAAAGCCTGAACCCTTATGATTACTAAAGAAAGTATGACAAACTAATATTTTTTAACAATGCAAGATAATATGCTTATAAGAAGAATTATTATTTCGTGTCATATAATTAAATATGGTAAACAATAAGAGACTAATCACAAATGACAGACATGAATCATATAATTCATCATACAAAAATATGACAAAAACTTATCATAAAATGATAAATAATAAACAATAGTCATAAGTATGATAATTTAATAATATAAGGATGATAACTCTCAAAAGCAAAAATTTTGCAAAATCATGTAAATATGATAAAATTCATATTTTTGATAAATGCAAAGTAATATGCTTCTAAAGAGATGCAATATGTAATCTCGTACAACTTGTCAATATAGGAACAATATCTTCAAAAAGTAATAATTTTGTAAAAGCATGAACTATGACAAATTCATAGTTGTGATAAGTGCAAAAGAATATACTTCTAGAAAGATGTACAATTTAGTCCCGTATAACAAAAGATAATCAATAAAATTTATACAATTTATACCAATTTATAAACTTAAGAAATCGCTACAAAATGTCATTTCATGCTATTAAAAAATGCATGTTCTCACTAAATGTGCATATGTATCTATAAAATAGAAGTGAGCAATAAAAGTTAGGCAAAAACATAATGGCTTACCGCATGTTAGAATAAACATACATAAAATGTAAAGAAGGAATGCCGAAGCCTATAATTAAATAAGCGTACAAGCCTTTAACCATAGCCTAAATATATCATGTGTTCATAGCAAAGATCTTTTAGTTCAAGGGGTACACAATATGATGAAAATATAGTAGTGTTAGCATGGATTAGGGACCTTGCCCTTTAAGGGCATTTATAGACTTCCTCTCATCAAGGAAGTTTCTTTATGTAATTAATATAAATATTCATTTGATAGTTATAAGAACTACTTAATATAACATAAATGTTTTAATTAATATACTAAATCTGATAAAATGAATTTTAATAGTAAATATATATTAAATTCCAATATTTACCTCCCAGCAGCAGCTGCTGCAAAGAATTTCTCAGTTCTGCGTACTGGATGTGGGGCAACAAAGTGTGTAGCTTGGTATGACCACTGATGTGAAGCCCTGCAGACCTTTCCTCTTAGTCTTCTGATGATCATCTGAAATTCCTTCCTTTGAATCCGAGGACCACTTAATATGAAACAAGCAAGTTCCAATCTGGAACTTTTTTGACTCTTTATTTTTTCCATCTTGTTATTAGGAATCTGAATGCATTGCCTGTCATTCGTGTTGATCCTTTTATTGTGACTTGTACTTCCAGAAATCAGTCCACTATCATCAGGCATGTTCTCCTTCTCTGAATCCTTAGATATCTCACTAATAGTGGCATCCTTGCAAATACCTACAGTAACAAGTTGCCCTACTTTCTCCATTCTGTCTTCCACTATCACATCATCAAAGAGCACACCCCATTCTTCAGTCAAGTTCTTTCTTGTCTCATCATGGACTGCCTTTTCTTTCATGTTTCTCAACCTTCCAGATTCTACTGCATCGTTATATGTGATGACAGTCTTACCTGAATCTGTAACATTACCTTCTTTACTACTGTTTTTTCTGCTTGTACTTTTCTTTGCAACTGTCTTTTTAGTCTGAATAATGTCTTCCATGATCACATCTTGAGGAAACATCTCACCATGTTCCTCCAATTTCTTCTTTGTCATATCACAAACTGGCTTTGAATTTATCCCTCCAAGCTTTCCATTTTCCACTACAGGCTCACTTGTGGTGACAGTCTTACCTGAAGCAGCAACACTGCCCTTCTTACTACTTGCTGTAGTTAGTTTGGTTCTGCTGCTTGTACTCTTCTTGGAAACTGTCATATCAGTCCGAGTAATGTCTTCCATGATGGTATCTTTGGGCAGTAACTTACCCGTTTCTTCCATCAAGTTCTTTCTTGTGTCATCACTGACTAGGTTTGCTTTAATGTTTCTCAACATTCCATTTTCAACCGCAGGTTCACTTGTGATTGCAGTCTTATCTGAATATGCAGCATTGTGTTCTAAGTTATTTGCTCTACTAACCTTGACTCTGCCATTTGTACTCTTCTTGGCAACTGTCTTTTTGGTCCAAGTAATAGGTGCTACCTTCTCATTTTCTTTTAGCATGTTAGAAGCAGTAAGTAAAATCTTTTGTTTCTCCTCCTTACTATTACTTGATAGGACCTTCTCTTGCTTCTGTGTTATGTGTCTTGGTGAAGGTTCTTGATATACAACATCTAGTACTTCATCATTGTCAGTTCCCCCATCATCCTTGGTAGTAAGCTTTTGTCCTGCTGAACCTGAAACTGTAAAAAGCCCTTTATCCTTCCAGGAAGTTTCATCATTGAGTTTGCCACTTAAGGCCAAAGAACCAAAATCACACTCGGTGCTCTTCATCAATTTGTGCATCTCACTTGCCAATAGATCATTACCAAGACACAAGGGTGGAATGCCTGGCTTGAGAATCTTATTCCTATCTGAAGTAGAAAATATAGTATTTGATGTTTCAGTCGCAGGATTCCGACATGTTGACTTTTCAAGAAGCAACTTTGATTTTGGTGGATCAACTTGCATTTTCTTTGTCAAATCTGAATGCCCAATCTCTTGCATAGTTTGATCTGCTTCTCCAAGAGTCAATTCATGTGGCAAAATAGTAGAATATTCATCTTCTTGAACTTTCATGCTTTGTTGTGGATTATTCAGGGTCGAAACTTTTAGACTCCGACATCCCATATTGGGAGATTCGGCGCCAACTTGAGAAGGGGAAACTTTCCTTTTCTGAGGCAGTGGACTACTTGTGTCCCCATGATATATATTCACATTAATATTCAGATTTTGATTCGTAGCTGGTTCATGACTTGTCTCACATTCAATTGGAGCCAACAGTGAGATGTCAAAATCAACATTAGACATACTTTCTTTAAGGGATCCTTTGGAAGAGCATTTGAAGTTGGCTGACAACGCTGTTGAAACAGGCTTCTTTTCAGATTTCATCAAGCAACTTGAGCTGTTAGGTTTCTTGCCTATTGAACTTAATTTTGTAGAGGAAGTTGTATCACTCTCCTTTAGGTTAGAATTGCATGGGAAAAATGATTTCACATCATCGACGGCACACATTTTAGAAATGCCACTTGTTTGAAGGACCTCTTCTCTGACAAAGTTGCATGCCTGCAATTCTTTTCCTGAGCTGCTGCCGTTGCTAGGTGTTGTAAGCAGCATACTACTACTACTACTTATGATATGATGATCAGCAACAGATGATTGCTTTACCACAATCATATTTTCCCGAATGATGTTCTTCCCTGTAAATGGAGTGGATAAATCAGAAATTGTAGAGACTGATTTTCCATTTCCTCCAATAGAAGTTCCCGCACTGCTTCTATGCCCTGAAGCCCTTGTGTTTACTTCAACAGGTTCTTCCTCAGAATCTCCTGCCTCAGCCTCTAGAATCTTTACTTCCCAGCCACTGTTGAAAAGATTCATTGGAACTAGGAATTAAATTTCCATCAATAAATAAAAAAAGAATATTACATGACGTAAAAGGTAAAAAATGAATATGTTATCTCCTTTTGACAAAAATAAATGTCTTCCCATCTGGAAAATGCATATATTGTGACCTTTCACAGCTATTTTTTTTGAGAGGGATCTTTCACAGCTATTTGGATCATAAAAGGGGAAAACTTTTGAGAGGGCATAAAAGGGGAAAGTCAATTTGTTGTTGCCTTTTCCCAAAAAGGAAAAAAGATGTTATCTCTCATCTAGCAATATAAAGTGCTGTGACCTTTTGCAGCTATTTGACTCCATCTGACAGCTGTATTGTTCTTTACTTTTTTTTTATCCACATTGATCTTTTTCATTTTGCTTTCAGTCATCAGATAGAATTCAGATGATTTCAAGGGATAATGACATAAATTATGAACAGATCACAAGATAGTGAACTTACCTATTTTTAAGAGCAAATAAAAAGACATAAAATATAACAAAAAGGAATCATATCATGCCATTTTCAAGGACAAATAACACTGGAGCTTCCTTTTCTGCTATAGTAATTTTGCAGTGAATGGGAAGCAGGGAAATGGATATAGCCTCGCTGAAATAAGAAATATATATGCCGATCGAGGGCTAGTGGTGACAAGGAGAACATTCCAGTAATATGTTTGAAAACTCTTTACAACTAAGATTATTTTTCGAAGAGTTTTCAGTTAAGATTAATATCAAACAGGCAAGCATCTTAAACACAATGACCTCTTACTTTGTTATATCACCTTTTATTACTATGTCCATTATATAGTTTTTAACCCCTTTACATATAAGACATCATGGAATAAAGAAAGACAGAAGAATACAAACACTTGACATGATAATTACACATTACTAGATTAAGCTAAAGGTTAGCACCAAGCACGATGGAGTTCCATAGCTCAGCAACTTGTTAAGTAGAAAACTAGAAGCAACAACTAGCATACAACTTGTTCAGAATAAAAGTTTTATGCATACCAAATGTTCAAAACTCATTTCAACAACAAAACAATTAACAACAAATTACAAGTCACAAGAGGGCTACAAATGAAGAATTATATATCATTATATATTATTGGATTTCAAAATAGAAATTTTATCAAACATAAACCATCAATTAAGCTGCAATTGCATTTTCTTTTATTTATTGAGGACGAATGGATGGTTAAAAATTTGTTAGTCATCCATGCACATTTTTTTGAAATGAAATCATGTGTATATTATAACTGAATACGTACATGCCCACATGTAAAAAATTGTTTTGGGCAAGAAACTTCTTTACATGTGCTCGCTCCACTCCCTAGTTAATGAAGATGCATGATGTATGGCTACTTGTAGTATATTTCTCCCCTAAAACTAACAATGTTCCTTTATACCCAAATAACCCAAAGGACGACAAGTGGTATGACCCTATGAAATTTCATGATATTGAAAAGAAAACATACTTGAGATAGTGATGATGAGTCTAGTTTCATTAAGATATTGAAAAGAAAACATACCTGAGATAGTGACGATGAGTCTAGTTTCATTAAATTTATTCCTGGGTAAATTTCAACAACTGTCCTCCAACTATACCCTTTATCCTAACAAAATGCTCAAATTTTTATTTTGTAATAAGATCCCTCCAACTTTCATAATGTTCAGACACTGCCCTTTTAATCAGTATTCAGTGATTTCTTAGTTAAAATCCAATACCGTTAACATGATAGTGCTTTCAGTGCCTTTTGCGTCAATTAAAAAAATATAAAAATAATTAAAAGCAAGAATTTTAGAAAAGGGTGCATCATTCCCTTATCTAGAAGAGGGGAACATCACCCCTTCGCTATTCGCGTGCACAAAAAAGGGGGCAACATTAGCTTTCCCATTTGGCTTTTATATTTCTGTTGTCAATTGTTTTCTTAATTATTTTTTAATTGCATGGAGAGAGAAAATGCTGATGTGTTAGCCACATTACATTTCATCCGTAAAACCACATAACTTGTAAAAAGGACAATGTTTGCATCATCGCAAAAGTTGGAAACCATCCTGTTACAAAATAAAGTTTGAGAATTAAGTTGAGACAAAGAGTATGTTGGAAGATTGCAAAATTGTACCCGCTTGTTCTTAGAATGATAGCAAACACTTCCACCAGAATTATCATAACCTATTTAGTAACGGGATAATAAGATAAATAATGGTTTTCAGTATGGAATTATCATAACCTATTCATCAAGATGAGACCAAATGCAACACTCGGATAGGATTTTAGTACCAATTTGTCGACATAATTTCCAATGCATGTTTAATACTGTCGAGCGTTTGTCAGACAAGTTACCCAAATTTCCATTTTTCCAAGAATAATCGTATTCCCATCTTACTCGCAATTATTAACAGAAAAAGTGGGGGAAAATATCTATTTTCTCTCGTTTTCTGATGACACTAGACTTCGATGACAAAATCATCTACCCCAGCATACAAAACCGCCATGACAACATCATCGCTTCACCGGACGAACTCATCTAACTATGCTTGCAAACATCATGATCAAGGTGTTGGGTGTCGCTAGGGCGAAACGATTGAACATGTTGGTTGAGTAGCGAATGACTTGATTCTATACTCAACATTTGCAGCACAAGGAAAACATCTAGGCTTGTTACATTTAGATCCAGAGAAGATTCATAAATTTCCTTCACCTTCATCATCACGTACAAATGCTTTATATAATGTTGCAAAAGGACAGTGATCCTAAATAAGTGGATCACGTAGAGAAGCAGAGAGGTGCTGGACGTGGAGCATGTCATGTGGCTATCATGAGGCACGTCGGTGACAGTTACTCTATTACTTCCAGTGCTTGGTCATGTTGGATGGCAGTTGAGGCATGTGAAAAGCTTGATGGAGGTTGACTGAAAAGAATTTGGTAATGCGAGATGGAGGACATGTGATGAGTATATTATCTAGCAAAGGTAAAGTTTATTATAGTTGATCATTAGGAAAAAAATTAATAGTTTAAATTAAATTATAGAAAAAAGAATTATGACTATTAATAATTTAGATTATGAAACTGATTCTACTAGTTATTAATAAATTATACTAACCAATTGATTATTACTATTTTAGATTAGAAAATAAAGGTTATTAGTAATTCAGATTACAAAACTGATTATTAATATTTAGATTTAAAAATACTAAATCTTATTATATTTAGATTAATAAACAATTACTAATATTCAGATTTAGTAAAGTAGAAGTTATTAATATGTAAACTTAAAATACAAAATTATTAATATTTTAGATTTTAGAAGGTGTGTGTGGTGGCTCAAGTATGAGGAGGTTAGAAACAAAATAAAATTACCCAAGAATTATATATGTTAAAGTTTGAGTACAACTACCAATAATAATAATTATCATAAATTACCATTTATTTTCTTCTAATAAAAGAACACTAAGAGCAAATCAATAGTCAATATAAAAACTCTATCCTATTTCATTTTGTATTCTTTATTGTTCATATTTTATACAAACACTATAGAAAACAACAACTTTACTTAATCCCAAATAATAACTTTTTTCAACCAAACACAAAAATAAAATAACACGAATAACTCTAATGAATAATGAACCCATGAGATTAACAATCATTACCCTCTCTCTAGAAAAAATCCTTATCCTTTTAATAACAATCCTCCAACCAAACACCATCTAAGGGTTCCCAACATTGGATCCTGTAAAAATATGCTGCAGACATATATCACTTATATTTTTCCACTGAAATATTTATAGAATTGTCAAAGCAAACATACAACAAAACTAAAGTATCCATTTCCAACAATATATTAAAAGAGATAACTAAGAGGGATACTCCAAAGTGCCTCATTTAGTAAAGAAGGGTCGATATAAGCCTGTTGCAGATAAACTACTAGCCAATTCTAACTGGGTTCCTTTTTAGAATAAGAAAAAATATCTGCAGTAGATATTTTTACAGGATTCTTTTTTACCACTGCAGTAGATAAATAGATTAAGAAGCCATCATCTTAGTCAATTATACTATAGCACATAAGTTGGAAATAAAAAAAACTAAAAATGAGGATAAAAAAATTTTGTCAAAAGTAAAGCTAAAAGTATGAACATTTTACTCCTAACCTTTTTGTATAGTTATCAGTAGGCAATATTTCCCATTCTTTTAAGCTGCAATAGGCCAAACAAACATTAGAGAGCTTAAAATATTTGGTGAAAACCCCAATTGTAGAGTCCCATAGTTGCTAAGGAAATACAAAAGAGTGATAAGATGTATAATGCAAATACCAGTCTTCCAGCCATCGATGATTGACAAGTTTAATATTGACTTTTTTGGCCAGATCATACTTCTCGCCTGGAATATTAAAAAAGTAACACTACAAAGAAAAAGTATTTGTTTGGTACAAATCTTCACTTATTGTCCGATAAAGATGGCATGTACCTTCAAATTTGTAGCATATAAGATGAGTGACTTGGTTTGCGATCAAAGGCTTGGAGAACTTTGCCCCCATCAAGGATACCATTTTCTGAAAAACAAAAACAAAACAAATAAATGCAGATTCTATAAAAGTGTCACAACTAAACGGAAATGAGTACTAACTGACTAGATAAACCACATGCGCTGATGTGCATATACTTATCAAGCAGCTATTAACAACCAACACAATATGACTAGGCATCATCCGGAGTCTACTGTCTTTGTATTGCAAATAAAGGAGCATATGGTAAAACATAGACCAAAAGTACATTTAAATATTAAATTGGAAGAAATATCACAAATACTGATGGATATGCCCTAATGAGCATGCTTAATTATTACTTTGGATTTCCAAGACTACATTGAGAATTTCCAGGTCACAAAAAGAGACAGATTCTCAGTCAAATAAATCCATGACAGTAGCAGCTTTTGGATGTTATGTCCTAATAGAATAACATTAAATTCTGATGCACATTAGACATGTACCATGATTTCTTCACGTTCTTGCCTCTGGTATCCTGTCAAGCATATGTGTAATGACTCACTTCCAGGTATTCCATTAAAATCTCTTACAGGTCTATTTAACATCTGCAATTGCAAAATATCTACAAATCATCACTATAACAGTAGAGGTCTCCAGACTACACAGTCAATACCAAGTTGAAAATTGACACTTGCGTGGCCTCACCAAGAGTGATGGAATTCCAGTGGAGGAATTAAGAATTAATATCTAACCAAATTTCAAATAAACAGATGGAGAAAAGATACTGCAAGGAAGCAAAGAACTTAGCAACAGACCCTGGTGGCATCTGCTAGCACCCCCAAATCTACACTATCGTCGATCCACATCTCGGTGACGATCGTCTTCCCGTCCTCCCGAGCAGCAACACAGACTGGGTCATCCTGAAAAGCAAGAGATTATCGCCTGATAGCAATCAACCCTAACAATCGAAACAGGAACCGCTAAAATATCCATACAAAATAAACAGTAAAAAAACTCACATAAGTGCGGCCCGAGACAATGACATGCGTACAACTCTGATTGTACCTACCCACATCGGTTCCTCCTCTTCGCACAATCTCAGACCGGTACTAACAACAGCACATCACCAAAGCAACAAATAAGCCAAATATGAACAAACAGTTGGCGGGCAAGACGATAAGAAATACAGACAACCTGTGCTTCCGAGACGGAATCGAAACCGAAGAGAACGAATCGGACGCCGGCGAAGATCGTCATCTCCGGGGCGCTCGAGCTCGCGCCGTCGCCGGATCGGCGCATCCAAGATACATCCGGCGAGATCGAGACGCAGGTATTAGGAATGGGAAGACGACGAGGTGGCGATTCCCTTGGCAAAAGAGAGGGAGGGAAAAATAAAAACGAGAAAAATAGGCGGGAAATAGCGAAAAATATATATGGGAAAATAGAAAGCTAACGGTAATACGTTGCTGAGCAAAGTGGGCCAAATGGACGGCCCATTGTAATTTTTGTTGTATTTAATGAGCCTACAGCCCAATTAATTATAGTTTTCCCATTTTAAAATCCAATTTGTTCGATGCAATTTTGGTTCATCAAATTTTACTTTCGATTTGGAGTTGAACTATTGGCATGATATTGATTTCTAGGTTTTCTTGATCAATTTCTTTTAATATTTACCATCGATGCTAAAGTCACTCTTCCGTATGTAAAAAATAATGTGGCTCCTGCGAATATTGAATTCTCAAAAGCATTTTTTTATAATGTATAATACAAAAAAACAAGATAACACAATACAAAATAAATATCGTTTTATATATTATAAAGACGTAAAAATTTTGATAGAATAAATGGTCGACTAATTTGTTGCATAATTATGCTTCCAAAGTTTGATAATCAGTTGGAGTTCTTTCCTTTCGAAGTACGAAAGTATCTTCCATCTACGATACCCCCAAAATATTTCATCAAAGCTTTCGCCTAAGCATATCTATAATTCAAATCTTTGCATATCCAAAAAAAATCACATTTTCTTTTACCATTTTAACGAAGTCCAGTCTCGAACTGTCATTTAGCCTCTTGGTGACATTTAAAAAATATTTACCTTCGTTTATTTAATTTCAGCAATAAAAAATACTTTCTATTAGACAAATACTCATCAAATAAAAGAGGACAAATTTTATTAAAAAAACACTTTTTTCACCAATCTTACAATACTAGAATTGTGGTAGAGATTTCATTTTGTTAATAAATCCAAGAAAAGTCCATGTTGTGATGCTCATCGAGCGTCACCGTTGACCCCTCCGCCAGCCCAACATCTTGTGGTTATAAAAGTTTCGCGTGGGGCGGGCGGTCGAAGATTCAAGAGTTTTGGTGCAAGTGTAAAATTCTATTTTTGCATCATTTTGTATTTATAAACATTTTTTTATGTAGTTTCTTGATAATTAGTAAACAAGCACAGCAACCCCCGAGAAATAAGCTATGTTTCGACTATATATTTTTACAACAGATACACACACAAAAAAAAAAAAACAAATAAAGAAAACCCTGAAAAATGAAGTGCTCAATACCACAAACAATCAGGCTGTTTTCTCTTTTGGTAGATGCTACAACTTATGAAGAGATGGTTGGTCCCCTTGGTAACGTTTGTTTTCTGTCAAGAGCTTTGTTTACCCTTAGACTGTGGTCTCCTTCTCATGCTGTGGTTACTTCAGTTCAGACACAAAAGATCCAATTTACCAAGGGGTTGATGCGAACACCAAGCACAAAACTCTGTTTTCAGCAGCCACCAACAATTGATGTCTGTCCCGGCACCACAGCCTTACAGATATGTCAAAAGTAAGCTGAGTTTGATGCACCATTTCCACAACAAAAATAAAGGGAAATGTTACCTGTGAGAAGCATGACCATTAGCTTATAACCCTTGTACAACCTTAGTCAAAGACTTGAGCTTCCAAGGCATGATCCAGCCCCCCTGAAACACGGAGACAGAAACAATGGGCACAGAAAAACTGATCAATCGACTGCTAACAGATCAACATCCAACTGTAGAATGATAACTGCTTGCTGGAGGTCTTACATGGGTAGCAGCAAGGGTCCTACGTATACGCTACGCATCTTCGAGGGAGTGGATAGGTTTTAAATCCTCAGCCAGACAAGTTGGATCCTAGTTTGTTTGTCAGAATTCCACTTGACCAGATTGGCTTGGTCAGAAAGAAAATGGAAGGTGAAGCCACCCTCAGCCTGTCCATCAACATTTGGATTCAACATGTGCAGGTTAACATGTACAAGCGAAAAATATCAGTGGCGTGTTTTTATCAATTGCATTGGAAAGAAAAGTAAATAAGCAATGCTGACGGAACAATCTGATATGGACAAGATACCTGACTCAGAAAACAAAACCAGTAGGTAATACCAAGCAATTGCACCTGGAAGATGATAAACACACGGACTTTGTGGAACGCAAGTCTGTTTCGGGTGATTAACTCGCAAGCATGCAAATATCATTCCACGAGAATTCTCGTGCAACTATCAGTAAACTTCCACAAGGAAAATATATAGCCATAGATATAACGTGAAGGATATGGAAACAACTTACCAGAACTCATCCATTTAGGTCTCAAAATGTCACTTTTCTTATGGAGAGAATAAAAGTATAGAAAAAAATCCAGGAGAATATTTTAGGGACGGTTTCAAAACAGAAGAGTCGAGGACTTGTACCAAAACTAAAATTAACAGAGCGAGATTGTACTTACTTGGTATTCCAATAGTAAAGGTGAAAGAACAGATTAATGAGTTCCAACATCTTCAATGAAATCCAAATACGAGACGAGACCAGTTTTTATGCAAATATTTTGTTCCCCAGCTCCTGGAAGACAAATAACCAATTAAAGATATCTAGTCAGACATAAAATTCACGAAAAAGAAAAGTAGATCTCTCCACTGAATCAGATTTCTTCCAAGAGGAATACTAATAATTTCCTCATATCCCAGAGCATTACTATCAGATAGCTTTGTGCAGTACTTAAACAATAAACAACACAAAGAGAGTATAAGAGAAAAGTTATCTCAAGAGGAACATAGTTATACCTCAAACTAAGGATCTCTGAAAGAAGTTTCAGGATCTTGCATGACCAATAAAATTCATCCTGTACAATCTACAACTACTAAGATGATCAATTTAATCTCGGCCTTGGGCTTAACCAGGAAAATTCTCTCAATGGAAAAATAACCTTCAGAAGTAATGGGCAGCAGCATACATTGTAAACTGAAAACTCCCACAACAATTATTCAATTATTATATGTTGCCAATAGGATATGTTTACAACTGTAACAGAAGCATGAATTTTGATTTGCATTCCACTAAAGTTCAATAATCATCCAGAACCAACTATGGAAACAAGAAAGGAAAATATTCAGGCTAATGAACAGAAAGAAACCTATTAATTGGTTCCGAGTAATTCAAAAGCCTTTTCTTGTTTCCATTTCTTTCACAACTTTCTTACATTTGAAAGAATCATGTACATTGAATAAAGAATTGAGCACCCCCTAAGAATTTCACTGCAAAAAATGGCTCCAATCAAATGATATTAACCATAGAAAATGCACCCAAGAGAAACATCCTTGCTGGAAATAATATCACCACAAGCATGTGGACGTGCTGTGACATAACAAGCCTTCTGAATCGTTTAAATGTTTCCCTGCTACCATGGAGAACACCAGCAAAGCTGAACTGGTTTTCTGTAGACTTAGTCGTCCTAGTGTCTGGTGCTGTCACAGTAACTGTATCAACATTTTGTTTCGTCAACAGGGGCCACCATATGTTGCGTTGTTGCTCCCTCTTTGCCTTCTTGAGAAGTTCAAGCTCCTGGCTGATGACACTATGGATTGATCGCTGATAGGAATTCATGTCATGGTCCCTATAGACCGTCCCTTTTGAACCATAAGCAGAACGATCACTTAAAATCTCGAGAGGATGAGGAGAGTTCAGGAAAGTTGTCTGTGCCTCCCACAATAGCTTTGATGAAACATCTGAATCCACTAGAGGATGGCCCAAGATATAGAGGCCAGTTCCTGGAGGAAGAAGATGATGAGGAGGGGAATGCTTATCTTCAGGTTGCAGGATCAAAAGCTTCCCCATAGGAGCATACAAGAATTTCTGTAAAAAACAGAAGATAGATTTTAAGTTTATGGCAATCGTGTAATCGAAATGAACATATTATGCCCGATAAATTCCCATAGAAAAAACACAAAGAAAATAGAAAAAGAAGGAAGAGAAAGGCAGCATTGAAAAATCATTGCCACATTAGTAACTTGGAACACTAGATGCCAATAAGGCAGTACCTTTTACCTGGTTTAGGAGACATGGATGATTACGGAAGTTGCCATTAACAGCCTTGAGAATCTTTGCCACATGATCTGGGTAATTGCAGGAGAAGGCTCGAGGAACAATATCTCTATGCAAAGTTATTGCTTGGACATGACTCTTGGGCAATTCCAATTTACGAAGCAAGTAATCACCTCCACACATAACAGATGGTGCGCCAAATGTTACAACAGGCAGCAAGGATGCTGCTGGTGCTTCACCTCTAATTAGTAGCATGAGATTCACCAGCAAAGCTAAGCTGCCACCAAGAGAATGACCAGTGAAACGCAAAGTAGCAGAGTCACCATGTTTCGTTAAGTGTGCTCTGATTTCAGGCAACATCTGTCGATAAATTCCTTTAGCAGCCTCATAGATGCCCCTATGCACAAGTACATCTAGTTCCTAGACAACAAAACATAAAAGATTAGCTCACAACAGTCATTTACCATAGTCATCATACCAGAAAACGGATGACCATAAATCTTAACCATCCAAATGCCAAATCAATATTCTATTTTCCTGCTTCAGGGATATCCAGCTCAAACAAGAAAAACTGGTTTGATACAGAAAATCAATTTTATTTTACTTTGGAAAGCAGCACCCACAAGATTAATTTTATCATTTCCACAATCTCGTAATGAGAAAATCCCATATCTGATTCAAGCTTTCCCCCAAAATTTCATAAATGGAAAACCCCAACAAACAGGACCAGTGCTTGCTTCACATACAAAAGGCAACATCAAGAGATATGAAATTCAATTGATGGTTTAGGTCCACCTAACAAGTCATAAATATAGTATAACAAAATGTTTAGTAGTATAAAATTGAAGAAACATCTATACCTCAAATTGAATAGGTTCAAAAAGAAGATTTGCTTGCCAAGAAGCCAGTGTCTCGGAACCCTGCATGTAATAGTATTCAATTCAAGTCTTAAAAATTATAGTATTCAATTCAATCCAAATGCTATAAGCAACAAAAAAAGCACTAGAAGAATATTGAGGGGACTGACCTGAATCACAAAATATCTCGTCGTGCTTTTATCATCATCACATATATACCATTCACAAGGGGAGGAATTAGCTGAGTTCAAGTCTTTCACAACAGCCCTTTTCATCTCCTCTTTCCCGGCAATCACCGCAGTGACAGAACTTGTGGTGGCAACAAATGATGTCTCCTCAGGACTCGGGAGCCTAACGCCCTCCTCTTCTCCAGCTTCTTTGTTTGAATTCCTCCCAGTCTCCGTCTTTGAAGAACCAAACGGAAAGATGCCTTTTGCTTGGTGTTGCAGATAGGAGGCAGCGGAAGCTGCAACTGTATAAGCAGAAAATATGCGGATTCCATTGACGCTCTCTCTCCGCTTTTCCCTCACTTCTGCTTGGTCACTTAAGACACTATTCTCTTTTAGCTCCTCTTGAGCTGGTAGTTGTTCTTCTTTAGAATCAAGAGAGTTACCTTTCTTCTCTATTGATGAAGTCACAAATCGCAATCCGTAAGATTTAAGAAGGTTTCTTGTCTGGAAAAAGAACACACAGAAAAGAACATGAAAATTGCAATTACAAAAGAACAAACGCTTCAAATATTATTTTCATATGAAAAGAAAAATATATTCCCCATATAGTAATTAACAGACATCAACCAGGTAGGTGCAGGTGGTGGAGATTAGGTGGCAAATTTCATGACTCTTCAACTTAATATATATCACAGGAACAATTAATGACGTCAAAGTTTTGTCATGAGTTGAAGGAACTTAAATAAAACAGAAGGTTAACTCTCCAGAGTAACAAAGAGAAAGTAGCTGACACGAAAGAACCATGATCTTTTCGGTTGAAAAAATGATGTGCAACTCTGGAAACATCTATAGATAGTTTTTTTTTCGGTTACAACGTATTTTCGATTATATAACAACCACAAGGAACAAAAAAGATTTTAGTCAAAAAACCATACTTTTCCGCAATTGCCATTAACAAAGTTAATATCTTTATCTGACAAATGTCAACAGAAGGGAAAACATAAAAGAGCAACTGAAATGAAGAAACATACTTGAAATCTATAAATTTCCGACCCCCTGCTAATAGAAGAATCACAATTCACAAATAGATCAAGACAATTTTAAATTGTCACATAAATTATCTTCATGACCTAATTAAACTACATCATAAATCAAAGAAAGCAATTAATTGGAAACACAAGCCAAGTATTCATGTGGAAAAGCTCATAAAAATCTCACCTTGATCTTTGGAATGATATAAGCCAAGCTCCCAATGTATGACATCTTGCTGTACAACTGTGCCTCCATCACTGATACCTTGCGCAGCAACCGCGAGAAAGAGTCCTGGTCGAACGCCATCTTCGCCTCCTCCTCATCATCCCCAACGCCAACGACGCACTCTTCCGACGCCTCCCCGCAGGCACAGCCGACGCAATGGTAGCCAGCATCTGCCGCAGACCCGAGATCACCTTCCGCCGTCACATCCATCTCTACCTCCCTTTCTCTCCACATTGATCCCACTTTCAGTATCTTCAACACCCAATTTTCCCTCCGCCGCTCGACTGCCACCTCTTCCACCAGGACCTCTTCTGCATCACTCTCTGCCGCCACTTCGTCTTCCTTCTCATCGACCATCGGACCCTCCTCCTTTTCCGGCACGGGGCCTCCTCCTCCGGACGGCCACAGTCTCCTCAGATGCAGTGGAAACATGTAGGATTGAGTAGCCGACATTGACGACGCCGATGTCGTCTCCATTGCATTGCCGCTGCCAGTAGCGGCACGCGGCCCTGAGGCGTTAACTCTGCAAGGAGGATGATGGTTCCGCACGCCAAATTCGCGACCAAGAGCGATCCCTGGCAATGTCGGGCCGCTGATCAGCCTTAAAGCGTCCATGTGCCACCGCCCAGCAGACAAATCCCTCCTGAAACTGGCCGCAAACTACAACAGGTCGTCGCCTCTAAGGTGCAACTTTCTCTGAAGAATCGATAAGAGCAAAGGACGACGAATAAGAGAGCGCTTTTTAGGCAGCGATCTCCCCGAAACTGGCATAGATCGTATCAAGCCGTCGCCTTCATGGTTCCACCGGCGATCTCCCCGTTGCTTACTCTGGAGGCAAAAAGGAGCCGTTTTTAAGGCTTGTCCCAAGTCCGCACCTTCATCCCAGAGGAAGAACACCAAACAAAACCTGAGATCACAAGGATCCCCAAAAAGGTGGAATGGTTACGCCCTGTGGCGAATGAGGAACACTGAAATCAGAACACGAACGTATTCTTTGTTTCCTTTTCGTGTAAAGGAGATGTATTAAATTAATCAAACTCTCGAAGTAGGTTGAGGTTGGTTGGCGAAGAGAAGACGTAGGTGCAGGAAATAATGGCAATCGAAAAGAACAGGAGGTTCTTTGGAGGGGCCTTGGTATATAAATTACAAAAAGGACGCTGCAGCACGCAGGCAACAGACGCGATAGGCGAACACGTCAGGGCAGGTTTTGGAGGGTTCTGAGGTGTTCGTAACTTGGAAGCGAAGGTGAGCCAACAAAGACCACACTTCTTTTTTTTTTTTTTTTTTTCTT
>LTAE01001417.1:0-23073 GCA_001647135.1 Pontederia paniculata | reverse complement strand
AAAAAACCCCCCTTTTTTTTTTTTTTTTTTTTACTCTGTTTGGATTCTTCTCCTGGCTTTTGATTCAGGGATTCAAATATTGAACTGTTCAAATTCAGATGCTCTGATCTTGTTGCTGATCATAGTAAGAAAGAAAAGCAGAAAAAAAAGATGGATTTTGTTCGTTCTTTTGAGATGAAAGATGGTAGATCAAGGAAAAAAAAAAGTATACCTGGAAGATTGAAGAGCATACTTGTGTGCAAGGTTTTACTTTTATGTGCTGTGATTTTTAGTAATTTAATTAATTGATGTTTAGATTTCATTTCCACGCATATTATTATAAGGGGCTGTATTTCCCTGATTTTTGTATGCTTTTAGGGTAACAAAGTTAATAACAAAATCGTTAATAAAAAAAAATATTTTCCACTTTTACCGGTAACATATCCAAAATTAAGGGAAAATTATATAATATATATATATATATATATATAAAAGAAATATTATACGTTGAGTGATTGATTCTTGACTTATTTTTGAAAGAATACTATTTTCTTATAATATCATAAACAACATCCCATAAAATACTAATACAAAATTTGTTAGTTAAGATTTTATTGAATTGTTTGTTATATTATATTCCTAGAGTTTATTTTCTCACAATAAACATAATAACGTATCTACTACGCCGGAAGACAATATTACTTATTGCTGATTTAGAGAAAAATATTAACATATGTTCCACATATAAATAATTAAATTGTATGATCTTTATATATAATAGTATAGTATATTATATTATATTATATGGTTGACTTGCCATCAGCTTGAAAGAAAGATCTTAATGCATGCCAACAAGGATTTAACAAAGAGGATAAAGAACATGGAATGTTGAATAAAAGTAGGATCTTGGCATGTGGCATGCACGTTACATGTCTCATTACTTAACTGACTATTCCCGGGTAGGAACATGAGAATAATATTCTGCCTTTAATTGGGGGGACTATATGTACGCGCGATATTCCTTTTTAAATTTGGATTATAATATTAGATCATAGCAAGTTTGGAGAAGTTGATGGGAGATTTCTGTAATACCCAAAATTTTATTAAATCAGAAAATAAATAAATAAATAATATTTATTGGTTGGACTTTAGGTTGGATTAGATATGAGAGTCCTATTTAATTGAAACTTTGGAAAAATTCAAAAAAGTTCTATTTATAGACTCTTAAGGTGGAAGAATTATTATTATTATTATTATTATTATTATTATTATTATTATTATTATTATTATTATTATTATTATTATTATTATTTTCTTTTAAGTCATATTCATTCTCTCTTTTTTTTTTCTCTTTCTCTTCTTTTCAGCTAGGCATAGAGGTAAGGATCTAGATTTTTTTTCTCTCCCATGATTTGTTCTCCTTTCCTTCTCCTCTAAATTTGTATCAAACTCTTAAGAGATCATGAAGGAGAACCACTGCACGAAAATTAAGGGATCGAAGATGATGATTAAAGCGCAAATGACCAACAATGAGAAAACTCTACATGCTAGGCATGGAGATAGGCAGATCCCTATAAATGTAATTTCATGAGAAATGACTACATGATAGGTTTTATGCTAGATGAAACCGGTATATGATGACAATCATGTGTGTTGATCCCTATTTAGTTTCCAATGTGATCATATTAACTTAATTAGGATTAAAGATAATTGTTGATAGATAATTATTATGAATATGCTTAGGCATTGGCGCTTGCGCTCAGTCCATTGTTGATTGTCGGATACCCAACCTACACTAATCAAACTGAGCTAACTCATATGGTTAAACACAGAGGTGATGGATCTTTGTATAGTCTCATAAATGTTAAGATTTGGCGCCGTGAAATTTCCGTACCGAAAGAAATAAAAGGTAGGCAGATTGGAGATTTGGGACGTCATCACAGCCATGAAACTGAGTTTCATGACCATGAAAATATTTTCAATACTCGATCATGGTCGTGAACCTGATAGATATATATATATATATATATATAGTGTGTGTGTGTATGTGTATGCATTATGTGTGTATGTATGTATGTATGTATGTATGTATGTATGTATGTATGTATTATTTAAATTATAAAAGTCATCTAGAAGTAACACTACAAGAAAATAGTGTTCTATCACAAAAAAACATTTGTTATAGACTTGGGATAGTTTTCTTGTGGCACATTTGATCAAGTCATAAAAAGTATTGGGACGAGAACATTCTTCGTCACAAACTTTATATAACTGGTTGTTCGTCACAAAAGTGAAATAAACTTTCGTCACAATTAAAATAAAAAAAACCTAATTAAAAAAGTTATTTTCATCACAGGTTGTGACAACTTTTAATATAATGGTTATGACATATTTGAAATGTCATGGTAGTTATGATATAATTTTGATAATTTTATATGGTGAAATTGTAAGAGCCATTTGTAACGGAACTTGTTTCAATGACAATTTACTTTATAATTGACAAATTTGTGATATACGATGAATATGTGAAAAAAAAGAGCTAACATGAAGATGTCATAGAATTAGGATGAAAGTTAAAGAAATATTTATAGCCCATTTTTTTATGAAATTTGTGATAGATCTTTCTACGAGTGATAAAATAATAATTAACAAATTTATGTTGGAAGCATGAGAAAGACAGAAGTTTTGTTTTATTTTTTAAAAACTTCAAATTTTGCAATAAAGAATTCCAATTTTAGTACACAAAAATTTATCCGAACACAAGAATACTAAAATATAGGTACAATAGAGATCCATTGTAACTAAATACATTATTTGAAATCAAATGTTTTAAAAAAATGAATTTCTAATTGACATTAACTTAGTCATTTAAAATCATAACACAATAAAAAATCTTAATTCTTCTTTATTACTCTTTGTCAATTGCATCTTTAAAATAACTTATAAAATTGATCAACTATGATAATCAAAATTAAATATAACTAAATACACTTTTGAAAATAAAAGAACATAAAATAAGTATAACAAATTTATTTAATATATTATGAAAAAACATACATATAAAATGGACCTAACAAACAATAAGGATAACCAACTAACAATATAAAAGATAATGATGGTAAAGTAATATAAGAAACTATAACAAATTTATGGTCATCTAACAAATTTACTATAGAAAGCTAATTATCCTCTTAATTAAGTGATACCATAGAAAAAAAATTTAAAAACGATGGAAAAATTTTGGACCATAAAAAATTCTTTAGTGAATATGTATTGTAATCTAAAATAGATTTTAAATAAATGTAGTATTTAAAAGGAATAAAACATATTTAATTTTGTATTCAAGTTGGAATTCCTAATTAAGAGTTTTCTAAAAATAAAGCAAAATTCTTATTTCAGATTAAAGAGTTTGTTTCAATTATGACATATTGCATCAATGACAAAAATAATTTAGTCTATACAAATTTATTTATATAACTATAAGATAAATAAACAATGTGATGATTTTCTAATTTTTCTAATAACATATTAAAATAAATTAGTAATAGTAAGGTTATTGAATCCACTAAAATAAAACATGTTACCAAAATTATTCTTGTATCAAAATTTTGAATAATAAATTTTGATTATATTGGCCAATTATTCCACCTACATTTTCAGATTCTTAAAAGAAGCATCTTGATTAGTAAATTTGGATCCAATAGAAATCCTGAATTTAGTAAGATTCTCCTCTAAGTTGATCTTTTATTCATTTCAGACTAAAAAATAAGGGGCGGTTGTGATTTATTACCCAAGACCATTTGAATTGTTTCCTAACCTAAATTGAAATCAAGTTGCATGTTTTTTTTTTATTTTTGGAGATAAAATTAGAATTTTCATATTTGAATTGAGAAGAATTGTCCCTGCATGGCACTCATTGTTTGAGTGTTTAACTCTCTTCTATGGTTGGGTCATGTCATTCTGCCAATTTGTTGAGTGAGTTTTTCTATCATTTTGAATACTTCTTCAGGTGATTTCTTAGGGATATCACTGATGATATGTCCAACAAGATTTTGACCCTTAATTGTATCATAAAAAGACCTTATGTAAATAAATTCTTCCTTTATGAAATAAAATTCCCTCCATGTATAATAGAGTAAGACTAACGGATTGGCCTTGTTGTATATCTAATAATAATTGTTGAATCTAAGCATTTGTGGCATATTCTTCATTGACCTGATCAATGATTTGAAAAATAGGCATTAAAAATCACAAAATTGACTTTCAGAAATATGTTGTTTGGACAATTCATCAACTATCATATTCTCAGCTCTTGGCTTGTACGCAATAGAGTAATCATAGCCACAGAGTTTAGCTAAATATTGTTGTTGTTCTAGAGTTTGAATAACCTGAGTCAAAATTTTCTTCAAGCTTTTGTGATCATAGTGAAATGATGACCCAACAAATATTGTCGACACTTTTTAACAACCTCAACGATAGCAAATAACTCCCTCACATAAACAGAAGCCTTTCGCATTCTAGGAGTTAAATTTTTACTAAAATAACAAATAAGATGGTTATTCTAAAGTAAAACTACTCCAATACTGGAGTTAGATGGATCAATTTCCAAAACAAAAGTCTTGGTAAAATCAGGCAAATGAAGAATAGGACCTGAAACCACATCCTTCTTAAGAGTAGTGAAAGTCTGACCACTTAAAAGAGTTTTTCTGTAGTAAGTCAGTTAAAGGACTAACAATGGAAGCATATCCTTTAACAAATTTGCGATAGTAACCAGCCAAGCCTAGAAAAGCTCTTAATTGCTTAAGGGTAGTAGATACAGTCGTACATGCCAATCCTTAACTGACAATATCTTTTGTTCATCAGGTTCTACTCCCTGAATAGAAACAATATGTCCCAAATACTTAATTCTAGCTTGGGCAAAATGATATTTACTTTGCTTCATGGTCTTGCAAACAACTAAGAACCATAACTAAATGACTCAAATGAGTAGTAATATCTGAGCTATAAATTAGTATGTCATCAAAAAAGATAATGACAAACTTTCTATGATAAGAGGCAAACAAAAGATTCATAATTACCTAAAAAGTTGAAGGAGCATTAGTTAATCCAAATGGCATCACAAAAAATTCATAGTGACCTTCATGAGTTCTAAAAGAAGTCTTAGGCACATCTTCCTCAGCCATTCGTATTTGATGATAACCAGCTCTAAGGTCCAGCTTATAAAAAATAGCGGCTCCATGCAACTAATCCAATAGCGCATCAATAGTAGGGATAGAAAATTATCCTTTATAGTTACCCATTAAGAGCTCTGTAGTCTACACAGAACTGCCAACTACCATCCTTCTTCTTTTCCAAAAGCACAGGAGAAGAGAAAGGACTAGAACTGTGCTGAATAATTAGTATTTCCTTGACAAGTTTCACAATTTCATATTTTTGAAAGTGAGAGTATATGTAGTGCTTCACATTCACTGGTTGACTCTTAGGCATAAGATGAATGTGATGTTGAACTTTTCTAAAAGGAGGTAATGCACTAGGTTCCGCATAAACTTTACCAAATTGAGACAAGAGATTCTGAATAGATTTATCTATCAAATCCATAGAAACTAGTCTTTTTTCTTTCAAGGAAAGATGAAAGCAAGACATAATCTCATTTTGGGAAAATAATTTCCTCAATTTATGATGATGATTTTCTAAGAAACATCACTAGTAGAACCAGTCAAAGGAACTAGACAATTTTTTGCCATTCAAAATCCATAGATAATTTGAAATAATTCATTGTAATGATGCTCAATTTCTGCAACCATTGCACCCGTAGCACTACATATGCCCCTTCAATAATCAAAGCATAAAAATCACCAATAAAAGAAATATCCTGGATAAGAATCTCTACTTGTGGATAGATATCAACACACTGTAGCTTTTCTCCATTGCCAATCATGACACTAAAGTGGGAAGAAGGTAACACATGGGGGCCCAACTGAGAAAGAATTGTGTTCCATATAAAGTTGCGAGTTGAACCACTGTATACTAGGATCTTAACATGAGAACCCAATATCATCCCTTGCAACCGCAAAGTTTGAGGTTTAGGAACCCCAACCAATGCATGTAAGTTGATCTTCAAAGGTTCTTGAGATACATCTGATTAACTCAATAAAGGTGATACCTCAAAGTCTTCCCCTTCTATGTCCAAGAGCAATAGAAATTGTTGCTTACATTTTTGGTCTTTGTGAAATTTTTTATCACAATTATAGCATAATCCTTTTTCTCTCCTAGCTAACATCTCAGAAGCGAAAAGCCTCTTAATTAGTAAAACAGGAGCACCAACTACAAGTTTAGACAATAGAGGAGTAGAATTGGATGATGAAGATACACTGCCAGAGATAGATGGTGGTCTCATAGACAAAGGTTAAGTAACAAGAGAACCTGTAGAATACTGAGGGTATTGAGAGTGTTGAGGCACTCTTATAGTGTCATAAAGTTTTTCTTCTTGCAATTTAGCTAAATCAATAATCTGCATCAATGATTTAGGTTGAGAAACTAATAAATCCCTTCGAATGTGAGACTTTAATCCATAAATGAAATATGAAAGCAAAAATGATTCAGAAAAGTCCCATAACTCTATTAGAAAGTGCCTTGAACTCATATTGATAAGTAGCAATAAATCATGTTTGTACTAATTTAGACAATGCACCTTGATAGTCCTTAAACTCATATGGACCAAATTTGACTTCCAATGGATATGTGACCAATAAGTTAATTATTTATTCTTGTACATCCATTTGTACCGTTGTAAAACGGCTCCTTCAAAGACAAAAAAAAAATAATAATTCTTGTTTCCTCAGCCACATCGTAAAAATCTAAGAATTGTTCTGCCTTGAATATCCAATTTAAAGGACTGTCACCATAAAATTTAGAAATGTCAAGTTTAACATTTTTTTAGAATAGAAGTAGTCTCATTAACTCTAGTCTTAATATTAGGATTAGCTATAGCCGCTAAAGAAACCTGTGGAATATGTCCAAAAGTGTCTTGTACCAAACATGCATCTATTTATTGAGTAACATTGTCATACTTCTTTGATAATTTCAGTGAAAAGAACAAGAATACTAGAGCAACAAGATCAAAAGAACAACAACACCAAAATGGTAGGCCCGCTACTGTGCAACCCACTCGTTCCAAGCCTTTCTTGCACAAGCGCCGAGGTCGCTTCGTGAAGTCCGCCCTTGAGAAAATATATAAGCGAGAAGATTATTTTCTCTCACCTGCTTCTCACTCTGCCCCAGATGATCTAGGGTTTGGAAGTCCCTCTAACCGAGATATCCAATTGTTGTCTATTGCATTCTACAAGATAAGTGCCTCCTGCTTGCTTCACTCTCTTGCCGTCTTCCTGATTGCTTTGTGATCCTGATTGCTTCCTTTCCACTGGTGACTCTATCGTTCTACAAACAAGGAAGAAGAGAAAAGATGTATTCGAGCTCCTCGGCTCCAAGAATAAGAGAAGAAGAAAGAGTTCCGTGATTTTGCTGATGAATAGAGAGATAAAGCCCTCTTTTTATTGCCTTTTATATGTATGTTTTTAAAATTGTCTCCTCAACGGCTTCTTGATATTTTCTCCTTCTATGACATGTTCTCAACTCCTATGTCCCAAATCTATGTATATATTTTTATGTATTGAGTTTACACTTACATTTTTATTCCATTATAAAGTCTCTTAGATGACTCGGCTACTTTCTCTTTCTTTCTAATTCTTCCTCAACTCTTTCTATGATGTTTCTTTCGCCTTTTGTGATGTATGTTCTTTCTGGGTTGTAACACTAACTATAACACATCTCAACGAATTTTTTTTTGTGAATATTTATCATACACAATTTATTTAGACATTGAAAATCTTTTTTATAGTATACGCCTACACTACTAAAATTATACAAGTACGACATGGTATAGTATATGCATATTTCTTTGTTGAAGTTAAGTATATGACATATTTAATAAAATTACATGCGCTATTAAATATAATTCAGGCCCAAATCAAAATGAGATCTGATCGCATTTTTTTTGTTGCGAGTATTTTTTTGTTATGTACTCACTTCATGCATGCACAGTGTTTTATACATTGTGTTCCTTCGTTTAACTTTTATTGTTTGAGCATTTGTAGCGCTAAACCAATTAGAAAAATGAAAACTACTTATTATTGAATTAAAAGATCAATTTAATGTTGCGCCGGATCCATTAAGAAAAGTTGTCAAAGTCCCTAAAGACCTGAAAGGCAAGGGATACATATCACTTTATGTGTTTAAAAAATGCAACAAACGATTTACCCAAAACAAGTGCAAGAAACATCGATTAAGTGGAAGCAGGAGCCTGCCGGCGATGAAGTTGTACTTGGTATTGCTTTTGCGTTGCTTTCTTCTGCTGTTTGACTTAACTAATAAAAAAATTATTTACGTATTTTAAACGTTAAATTTATTTAAAAAATAAATAGTTACACGTTGCAAAATTCGTTAAGAAAAAATATTTGACTAAAATCTTTAAAATAAATTTACTTTAAGTCTATTAAAATTTAAAATAAAATAATTCTTTAATTTCTAAAATTTAAACACTTTTATTTAAAAATTTTATTTTATAAAAATGAGAGGGGGAGAAACAAGATAAAATGGAAAACGTGAAAAGAATAAATATTATAAAATACTCATATTCAAAAGAATGTCGGTGAAAAAACCAATATAATTGATTAAACAAATTAAATTAACAATCTTAAAAAATATGCATGATCCTCTGCTTATTTTTCAACATGGAAAATTTTCAAAATCAAAGCTAAACTAAACCGCCTCTTATGTGCCAGAAACTTTCGATTACAAATATATGCAAGAAATTATACATATCACCACGTCAATAATAACAGACTAACACCAAAAAGAGAGATTATAAAACTTGAACCAAAAAGATGTTAACAATGTCCATATCAAGTTGATTAAATTTAATGAAACAGGCAAGAAATAACTTAAATAGAGACTAAAAACAAAAGCACCTTCCTTTTATTTTGCTTTTTGGTTTCGTCGGTTAACACTAAATAAAAAGACAACAACTAAGTAGCAGTTCAACCAACTTTGCGCGCCCTGGTGCTCAAATGTAATGACCAATTGCAGTTTTGTCAAAAGAACTACGTTTTACGTCATTACTGCAAACTAGAATCAAATACAAATTTCCTGTACGAGGATAACACACACAAATTCAACAAGGAAAACATGAATGAAGCCTTGTCACACTCTACAAGTACAAATATACCATTGAAGCACCTCGTAGTAGTATGTGATTGTGTGATACTCCAACCAAGAACATCAATTTAGAGGTCAGATATCCTCGTTAGCTTCTTGTAAATTATGCGATTGTCCCTAGTTGAGTTGCTTTCAGAAAGGGCAATTTGCGTCAATTCCTAGAATAAGATGTTTCATAATCAAATACAATGAAAATGAGCGAGAAAGATCAAATGATGTTGGTTAAAGTGCAAACCTTGACATCCCTGTGCGACAAGAAGTTGCCCATGTTGTGAAGAATGCACCTCAGATCCTCAACCTGCATGGTCAACAATCAATAAACATAAATGGAAAAGAGCTTCAATAGTCAAGAAAGGTGCTATTACCTTGATGTAATTAACCCTGTTCTGATCAAAGTACCTAAAAGCCTGTAAATAATAGATAAACTTCAGTAAAATCTATTGATGAAAGGATAACCAGATGATAAATTATTATAATTCGGAGAATGGAAAAGACTACATAACCTGCAATAATTCTTTATCTATAAAGGAATCCTTTGTCTTCTCCTTAATGGCTTGTTTGTCTTCATTCTCTGATTTTCCATCTACCTTGTTAGCTCTGTCACTATCCTTTTCATCATTCATCTTGGAAGCTTTATCACTATTCTTTTCATCATCATGATCGTGCTTAGCATCACCACTATTATTCTCCTCATCCACGCTTTCTGTGTTTATGCCTGCCATTCCTTCGGTCTCAGCTTTGGAATCTAAGTTCGATGTTTCATCCATCTTCACATTCTGCGCATGGAAAATGAAGAATGCTGTCATAAATTGGACACAAAGAAACATAAATGTCTGATTAGCTGAAACAAGACAGCGAAATGAAATCTAACTTTCCACTCGAGTGCTGTATGTATAAAAGCTTGACCTATTTTGAGTAAACAGCATAGTCTATTTCAATCTTTCTTTTGACCAAAGCATTCAAAGTACACAAGCATTTGCAAACCATATCTAAGGTTATAACAACAATTAGAAAGAGGGACATTTATCTGGAAGCATTTCCCGACCATATCAATTCAGGAAACTAACTCTCACAAACAATAATTTCACAATCTTAATAAAGAGAAAGAGCAAGAATTGCTTTAACCTATTGTTTTTTCTATTGCATGAAAATAACTACAAGGGCTGATGAGATGCCATATATGCTTATTACAAAACATAAAAGATCAACCGAATCCCCAAAAGTTAGGATGATCCGCAATTACAAAAGACAAGGACATGTTTCTAGATATAATGTAATATGGCCCACCAGATTTTTGTCATTTGCAAAATAGCAGCAAATGGCGAGAAAGGACTGAAGGGTACTAGTGTTTATCAGCAACTCTAAAGGTACATGAAACAGAAATCAATGGGAGGGATATCTGATTATAGTACACAAAGCTCGGAACACTGCTGTTCATCATCTATGCACATGCGCACACACAGATGCTTCAATAAGGTGTTCGTGAATTATATGTATAATATCTATGAACATAGACAAAAAGTTCATAACTCAAACCAATATACTAAAGTTTCTGTTGAAGAGGACCAATACACTAAAGGGGTGAGAGGAAGAACGTGACTATAGCACAGAAGTTAGGGAGGCGGCCCCTTATGGACACTTACTTCATGAACTCCAAGTGAAGCAGTAACAGCATCCATTTCTTCCTCCTCTTCAATAATTTCTTCTGGATCCTCTTCTTCCTCCACCATATCTTCATCAAGTAGAATGTTTTCTCTTTTAGATTCATCTTCAGCAACAGGAGAGTTATCAACACCCATAGTTTCATTATCTCGTTGGTTAGAAGCATCTTCTTTCTCGGGTTTAGTTGAGTCCTTCTCAACTTGGTGATTATTGTCAATCTTTGGCCGCTTTTCTAAGGTCTGTTTTTCGCTTCCTTTCTCAGGATTTTCGTCTCTTCGTCTTTTTCGTTCTTTCCGTTTTGTTATATGCCTTTGACGCAATTTCTGCACATTCCATAAAGATGACAAATGAACAAAACAAGGGTCCCCACCACTTAAGCAGAAAACTAAAACATTAAATCTTACCTGAAGAAAAGACAAAAGTCGGCACCCCATCTGGTATTGAAGCATTTCATTGAATGACTCGGCAAACAATGAGAGCTATAAAAGGATTCTTAATCAGATACGGGCAAATTGCATACAATAAGCACTAAGAGACAGACAGCAGTTCAACTACAGCCAACTGGATGATTATGTTTGACTGAAAATATAGGAAATCAAGCATTCCAATCCACTAAGATTACCCTTAAATCAGAAAATATATTCCTTATGTAAATGAGTCATAGTTCTAACACATGCATAATAACAATTATGGATGAAAATAACAACAGTATCTTCAAAATAGCACATGGTACAAAGGAAAAACAAGGCAAACCTCAAATGTTGATTCTTCTATGTCTTTGTCGCTATAATCAAGAAGCCCATTTAGAGAGAGTGATGTTGACCGAATCTGAAAAATAAAGATTTACTCATTAACATGAAGCAACAACATGACTTTATATAAAGGCTCGAGATGAAGAAACTATGATCTTAATTAGCATACCTTAGATTCATTGCCTCTTGCAGTTTGGAGGATCAAACCAGGATATTTAGGAGGTTCTTCACTATTCCGTTTCTCTTTGGATTCTTTGTGAGATCTTTTGGGTAACTCATTTGCAGTGTCTTTGTTGTTCTTCTCTTTTTCTTCTTTCTTTCTTCCATCTTTATTATCCTTCTTTCTGTCCCTTTGCTTTCCATCTTCTGACTCATTGCCACTCCTTGATCCACCTTTATCTAACTTCATATTTTCATCCACATGATTGCTCCTTTCCTTGTTAGCTTCTGTTTCATCGATAATATTCTTTTCATCCAAGTTTTTCTCCTCTGCTGAATTCAACTCCTGTGTGATCTTACTCTCATTGGTGGTAACTTCAGCCTGTTTCTCATCTTGGCCTTTCATCTCCATCAAACTGCTTGCTTCAGCATCTTTATCGTTGATAGCATCTTTGTCCGCTGACTTAGCAACCCTACGTTTGATTACTCTTTTGACTATTTTCTTTCTTTGAGTCGTCTTAACAGCTTCTTTCTTAATTTCTTGATTTCCATCCTGTTGTTTCTCAACTTTTTCATCACCATCAAGGACCACTGCACTTTCCTCAGCATTTTTGTCAATTTGAGAACATGAAGAATTAGCCACTTGGTCTTCCTTCTCAATGG
This sequence comes from Pontederia paniculata, assembly GCA_001647135.1. Lineage (NCBI taxonomy): Eukaryota > Viridiplantae > Streptophyta > Magnoliopsida > Commelinales > Pontederiaceae > Pontederia > Pontederia paniculata. The sequence continues at coordinate 10,585 of LTAE01001417.1, read as the reverse complement.
ATTTAACTGTAGTAACCTTCTTAACAATTTTCTTTATTGCAGTAGCTGTGACTTTTGATGGATCGGCTGAGCCCTCATCTTGTTTGTGAATACAATCATCTTCTTTGGCAATTGCTTTTTCCGCACTTTCTGAATTTGCTTCCTTAGTAGCAGTCTTTCTTTTCACTACCTTCTTCACAACCTTCTTTTTTATGGGTTTTTGAACAGGAACTAATTCAGCAGAAGGCTCACCACTTTCTACACTCTTGCTGTTTTTGCTTTCATCCATAATTGCTTCAGCTTTTGACTCTGAATGCTTGTCGTCATTTGTGCCTGATAGAGGTTCCTTTGCTTTTCCTTCAACCACATCCATCTTAGATCCATGATCAACACTCTTGGTTGAGCCATCAGCTTTTGTTTCACTCTTCACATCTTTGACAATTTTCTCTTCAGATTTGATGTTTTTAGCAGAGTCATCTTTCACAGACTTGCGAACGCTCTTCCCACCTGAGATATTATCATGAATTATAACCATGACAAACATACCAACAGAGAAACAATGGAATACAAGTTGACATTAGCATTTACCTGGAGAAGCTTCTTTTTTCTCATCAGATTTCTGAAGCAATAGAAAGAACAAGAAAATAAGTCCTAAATCACGAACTTTTTTAAGGGGACCTAGTTCAAGATATAAGCCTTGCAGAAAACCAAAAGCTGATCTGCAATAAATTACCTTCTGTTGCTTGAAAGCCAAATGTCTCTCCCTTTCCGCCATATCTTTTTTGTGTGCAAGCCACTGACTTCTCCACTGATCCACTGATGGCAGGCAGTCTGATAAGTTTGGTACATATAGAACAGTGATTTCTTTATGACTGAAGAGTCCATCTTTGTCAACTCGATCATAGTGTATCTGTCAATGCCAGTAAAGGTCAGTATATGGCCCAAGCTTCAACAATGTGTCAAGCAAGCTATCATTCAGATGCCTCAAGAAATCAATGCATTATGCAGGAAACTTGAGACAGGAAGCACCATATTTATTTGTTTTGGCATGTCAGAATAACATTACATACCAATGGAATGATCTAAAGCTATAGAAAATAAACACCAAGCATAAGTTAGATTTAAGAGAGTTAAACAATTATGCTAGGTTACAAGACCTTAGACAACCTGGACTGCATATATAAACAATAGAGTTTCTTGCACGTCATATTTTCGAATCAATGGATGCTACATAGAAAATATTGTGCATCACATCTCTTTTTTACTAGAGATTGAGGGAGAGTGGTGTTAAATAGTTTTGTTTTGGGGGTTTCCACATCCATGGATGGTATTTTTGCCTTTATCTTTGTATTTGGCTTCCACAAAAACTTGTACGTTTTATGGTTTTAAAACTTTAGTACAAAAGAGGATGACTATCCAAGCGTAGTCGTCATAAAAAAATAATTTCGGATTAACTACACGTTCAGAAAGCATTACAAAGAAAATATATCTTATCCAGAAAGGAACGAAATGGTAATGTATAGATAACCAGGAAAGCATCATCCTGGACTGCATATAACAGATATTAGAGTTATTGCACATGAATTTCGAATCAATTACACATCCAGAAAACATAACAAAGAAAACATATCATTCTCCAGAGAGGAATGAAAATGATAATGCATTTGGTACCTCAAGGAAACGATTCCAGTGAACACAATTGCTTAAATCAAGCTGAGTTGAATCTTTGACACATCTGCCGATGAATGAACCAGTATTTCAAATTTATACAAGAAAAACAATCAAAAGCACATAAAGACTGTAGTGGGCCATGATAATCATATTCACCTGACTGCTGCATGTATCAGAGACGAATCATCAATGATGGCATCTCCAGAATCCAAAACAACATTTGATGCACCTCCAATAGCCATAAGGGAGCGGCCTTTTCTAAGTACAGCAAACTTCAGTAAGTTGTTGAAGTGAACGACCTTGTCATCTACACTTGCTTCAGAACAGAGCTCATCCATAACATCACTGCTGATTCCACTCATCAAGATCACCTGAAACATGAATTTTTTTTAATAACTGAATGTTCAAATGGGACAACTAAGATGCAGCAAGAACTTATACAGAGAAAATGCATAAATAATATCTAGAAGATCAACTGGTCCAACTAGGAGAAAAAAAACCGGTGCTTAACTTCATAAACCAGCTGACAAACACCAGAGGCATTCCACTCTAATAAAAAAAATTTAAAGCATATTGCAAAAGTTTCATCACAAATCCGTGAATGCAGGAATGAGTCACTGTATTAGCACACTAGCATCTTAGAGTTTAGCTAAAATTATAAGGAATTCACAAATAGATTGGATGTTCCAAAAGGAGAAGCAATAAAATGCAGGTAAATTGTAGGATCCAAGAAATTTGTCGTGATCAGCCAGGAAACATGGTCCTTGTAAGAATATTGATATGCCAATAAGAGAAATAAATCATTTCATAGTAGTTATGATTACCTTTGGATTCCAAACTATATTCTTGCCCTTCAAGTTTGAAGTTTCTACCAATAAATCTTTTTTCTCATCGACCTCCGAAAAGTCATGCCCAAAGCTGCTCAATAGAAGGTAAAAACAAAAAAAAAACATAAAGATGACATGATAGGTTCAGAATTTTCTAGGCAAACTTAAAAAAAACCAAAAAAATTGACCCAAAACAGTATGGACACCAACTTAGGTACCTGACAGGTGTATGAATTGAAAGATTCAATGTTTTCCCAGGCCAATTAATAACAACCTAGACAAGAGGAAATTATACTTTAGTAAATATGACGATGGCATTAGCAACTAATATGCAAACTATTTCAAACCTTCGTAAAATCTGGGCGGATTGCTAGCCTTGGATAGCGCTTGCTCAAGGACAAGTAATCCCTTTCATCATCCACCAAACAGAATGGGTAAACCTATTAAGATGAATTGAATTAATAAATTTGTCATATCTATGTGGAATTAGACAATAAAAGTTTATGAGACATTAACAGTTTCATAAACAAAAGAAATGATAAATAAGTACATCATAAAACGACAGTTCAAGCAAATACGTATCCAGTTTGCTTAACCCTAAATGACTTGCTTCTCGCCTTAATAAAATGAGAGAAAAAATTGGCATGATTCCAAATATATCTAAGAAGAATAATGATTGGAGGATTTGATGATGCCTTTCTGGAATAGAGGAAATGAAAATTATCTCCAACTATGGAGGATAAATGAATAAAAAGATCCCAAGATAATAGAAATGTCATCAACCAAGAAGGTTGCAGGAAATGCTAGTTTCAAGAAACTTGAAACAGATTCATACCTATTTATCAAAGAATAAAAGAGAGGCCAAAGGGAAGGTAATAGAACAAGGATGAGATAGATATTCAATAAAAGAGAATGGAGCAAAGAATTGTAGAGAAGTCATCAGAACAAATAGCTGTCAAATGAGCATTGACACTCAAGAAAAATTCATGATGCTTTTACCTTGCAGATGTACTCTCTCTTTTTTTCTCTAACGGGTGAACGATGCCTTCAGGACCACAGAACAGATAATTAGTTGACAAAGCTGCACGTTAAATGAAGGAGCAGCCTAGTTACATCTATAACAGGTATAGAGATAACATGAAGGTCCACCTATGCAACAGCTCCCGATGTGGTGAGTCCCGACGTGGTGTGATTGCGCGCTTCTCATCCTTTAGCGTGGAAGAACCTCGACGATCCCTAGTAATTCTTGGTGGAGTACGTTCGTGGGCACGAATGCGATCACGTTCCCTCTCCTTTTCCCGAAGTTCACGTAGACGATTCCTTTCGCGTTCTCTTTCACGTTCCCGCTCCTCGCGTTCTCTTTCTCTATCCCTTGCTCGAATAAGCTCCCGGCGACGTTCTTCATCCCTCTCGAGCTCTCGGCGATAGGCACTTCTGTCGTCCTTCCTTTCGTCGACCATAGACGCTCCAAGGCTTGGATAAGCACGAGACATGCTTCCTTGATAATCAGACTCAAGAGAGGGGCCACGAACACCTTTTCCTGCACCATAGTCCCGACCAGGAGGCAAAGCCACCCCATAAACAGCACTGGAGGATCCCTGAACATATGTGAGGTCATCGATATTTCTCCTTGGAGGCCCTCCCAAAACCGAAGTTGTGTGTTGTCCAGCATATGGAGCAGTTCCCAGAATAGATAAACTGCGGGGATCAGCGTCTGTTCTTCCTCCATAAGAACTAACATCCTGGGCTCCATGATGAACAGGAGCAGCCCTTGCTGCTAGGTAGTCAGCTTGTCTGCCAGAAATGCATTATCTACTTAGTTTAACATGGGTCTTGATTTTTTTTCATTATTTTCAAAGAGCATGGATCAGCTTCCATGATCAACACCCATGTGATAAGTATCATTGGAGGACCGTATAACGTTATAACAATAAAAATAATATATCATGACAGTGTGAACAATAAGCAAACTGATATTTTACATGATAGGAGCAAGAACTACCCAAGAATATTTCTTAATACATCCTGACAATTAGATGTACATGAGCATACCTTAGATCTGAACTAGACTGCAGAGATTGGGATTTCAAGATTTGCTGTTGGCGAAGTATTGATGCCTTGTGACATTTTTCCAAACAAATTGATCAGCAATTAGCAATAACTATTATTCTTAAGTAAAAACATAAAGTTATAGAGAAGCGGATAAGTTTGAATACCTGGTCCATGTGATCATGTATCTCAGGCTGCATCAATCAACAAATATCACAAAATTCAGATTAGCATCATTGAAAATCATGTTGACATCTGATTGGAAGTAATGAGATGAAAGTAAACTGGGAAGTTGAAATGGTGACCTGATGTTGGTGTCCAAGAGAAGAAGGATCTGGATATCTTCTACCAGTGTCACTTTGTAATTCCCTGCCAAAAAAAGAACTTTGGTGCTCTCCATAGTTTCTCCTATCCATTGAAGCATAATCAGGATCTTTAGCTGAAGAGAACTGGTCCACTTTCTGGGAGTACCCTCGATTTAATGCAGTGACATAATCATCAGTAGACATTCCCAAGGTGGAACTCAAAGCTCCAGAAGTGTACTTTGTTGGTTCTGTCAGTGCAGATGCATATGCAGACCGGGCCTGCAAGATCAATGAAAAAAATCCATTATCACTAAAATGACTTATAGTTATGAACTCTAAGGTGACAACATACACCTGCATCAAGGTGTATTTTGAGCAACATACAGATATACTACAGAAAGTACGTGCCAAAATACAAAAAACAATACTTATGAACCAATAGTAGAATGAGATAGTTTTAAAATCCAAGTCGGCAGGGAGGTTTTTTTTAGAAGGTGAGTTGGCAGGGAGCTAATATAATAGAAACTGTATGCAGCAGCAGGAACAAGAAGTTGGATAGCTAATAAGTCTGAAAACTTCTCTCAAAAAAATAAGTCTGAAAACTATTATGCTATCAAAGTTGTCTGTTAACAAGCATTACTAATACTAATGTTTCCATTTCTCGGCAAAAGCTAATCAGCACTAGATGTACAATCTATTTAAGCATCCCTCCTACTTCTCTTTGAGCTTGCTTACATAATTCCCCCGACTTTTTACTTCATAGATAATATCCTGGCCTCTGTATTAGATTAAAGACACCAACCATTTGGTTAGTCATGTGCAAAAGATAGTAAATGAATTGACTTGTAATTGTCAGACTCCAAAAATTAAGAGGCAGCATAAATGAGAAAAGCATTCATGCTGCGTTATAAAACAGAATTAGAACATCTATGAAGGTATGACCCACAAAATAAACATAAATGTCTAGTAGATAGATAGATAAAGCAACAACTGTGAAGATTTTTTTTTTGGTCAAAGAAGCAAGACCTACGAAGTTAACATTAATAAGATAATACAGTATGATAACACAAAATTCCTCTATGATAGTGTAACACAGTGCAGATCTTCTTACCTGCTGTCCACTGCTCATCGCAGAGGAGCCATAAATAGCATACTGTGCACTATACTGATTTCCCTGAGCATGGTGTGATCTATAACCACTCAAATCTGCTTCTTGCATACCACCACCAACGCCTAGCATAGAGGACTGCCGAGTTGCCAAAGCATGTTGGCTACCAGCATCTGCACTTCCAATAGTATGCCCACCGTATCCACTTCCACGCTGGAACACAACAAGGTGCAGTGTGTAATAGTTATACACAAGTGAAAATGAAAACCTAGAACAATATGTTCACTAGCTGACATTAAAAGGCCAAGTAATCAGTCATCAGAAACATCAATGCTTACAATCTGCCCATATCCCTGTGGTACTGCGCCATATGTTTGTTGCCCATATGGATTGCTTCCTTTGGAAGGGTACATTTTCTTCCCTTCCAACAACACAGAGCCCCCTGCCTCCAAGCAATGAAATCTGATTTTCGTCAAGCTAACATCTTCAAATGAGAATTTCACAGCCAAAGTTGTTGGCTTTCCCCTCTTATGCCACCATACGAAGGAAACCCTAAAATAGTTTATCACCAACCTGGAAAAAGAATTGATTGACGAACCAATATGAATGCCTAACATAAGAAAGATGTTGGAGAAGAAACACAGGCAGCAGTTTTATCATTCTAAACACAATCACAGGCTAAAATATGAAAGATAAATCTCTTTTTTCTTCACAGCAAAATTCATTTCAAGCACAACGATTTCACACGAAACCGTAAGAGCTCAATACACTAAGGGAATCGAACATCGACGGGTAGAAAAGAAGTATGGATCTGGGAGGAAGACGATGAGCGATACCTGGCAGAGAAGAAGACGCCAGCGCAACCGGACGGCGTCGGAGAGGGAACCGATCGACGAAGGCGGGCGGCTCAGAAGGAATTGGAAAGGGTTTTGGGCTGTCGCGAAATGAGAGACTTTGGGGAATCCGTAGTTTCCAAGCACCCTTTATACGGATATGTCTGCGCCCGAGACGGGTTAGGGTTCCACGCCCAGACCCCAAACCCTCCAATTAGTGGTGGCACATCTCGGAGCCCATTCTTTTTCGGATCATTTGCTAATAAGTGGTGTGCAATTTTATTTTTTTCAGAAAATAATATATATTTATATTAATAGTATCGGTTTATTACTTAGAGTATTTTTATATAATATATAATTATAATATTAGAATATGGAATATTTAATTAGATTAATATAACGTATAATAACTACTTTTATATGAAATAATGCTAATTGTTAGTTAAATAAATTAAACAATATTAAAGTAACGAGGAATAGTTTGAAATAATCATAATTATACACGATTTGAAAATGTATCACCACTAAATAACAGTAATAACATAATAATTATTATTTTTAGTTAAAAATTTACTTTTTATTAAATTATTATTAAAAAAATTTGAAAAAAAAAAACAGGAAGAATAATTGCCAATTCCTCCGCCTCCAGCAAAACGTGGATACTCTCTCTTGTTCAATATTCCCCAAGCATTTGACAAACACAGATAAGGTTAAGGGGGTTTGTCTCCCTCTACCAAACATGCATTTTTAGTTTTGGTATGAATACCACAATACCGTATATACGTACGTTTTAAACCCAGTTAGATCACCAGATCTGGTTCTACCTAAATATTTAAATAATTCTTGGAGATGATTTATGTTTACTATTTTACTTGATGTGACAATGGGCGTCAATAGAATTTGAATTATTATTGATTAGGTTCTACCTATCACTGACCCAACGAGGTCAAGCGGAGTTGGAGTTGAGATGAGTGGTCTTTTTTTTTTAAATAATAATAATTCATATAGTCTCGTGCCGATACAAGACGTATTTTCTGAAATAAATGAAGTACGCATATGTTTGTTTGCATCAATATATTTGTTGAATATGTGGCATGTTATATACATGCTAAGATTCATGCAAATTAATAACTAGTCTTGATATAGAATTTTATTGAGATGGATTTATGCAAATTTTTGCTTTTTTTATGTATTTTAATAATCTTATGAATACAACCGTTTTGTAAATGCAAGTTATGTTCGAAAGTTACTATGTAAGTACATTTATGACATAATTTGCATATCATGTCAAAAACCACATTATAGCATGATTTTGGGAGACATTGAGTTTTGATCACCCCCGAATAGGTGTGGCAAATAATTCAAACCTATCATCCGACAATCCTAATTTAGAAAACTGTCCAATGTTATATAACTAAGCTTCAATTACGATATCATAAGCAGCATATAATAATACCAGAATGGGGGCAAAATAAGCAGTCCACATAAACAACTTAGTTATGTTTTGGTGCTCTAAGTGAGGAGTTCTCTTTTGTCACTATTGTTTTTGTAATCTACGAAGGGCAAAGCATTAAAAAAATTGTTCATGCATTATTGTTTGCGTGTTTTCAAATGTAGCTTTCGGTCTTTTTTATTTTTAATTTTTTTGAATGTCATTTATCATTCACTGAGCTTATCCATCTCACCCCCTCTTCTTATTTGTGAAGGTGACGATTGCTAGTGGTCTTGAGATGACCATCAATGGGAAATAAGAATACGTGCGAGGTCCAGGATAATATTGAGTTTATGTCATTTTGCATTTAGCTATCACTAGAACTTAAATAATTCAAGTAAATTTAGTTCCTAAACTTCTTTACTTGTTAACTATGAGCTTGTGCCTGTATCTTGCGTATGTCAAAACACTTATGTTGAGCTGAGTGTGCTCCTTTTGATTATGTTGAGTTGCTATATGTGGATGTCCCTTTTTTTATGATTTATTCAGTTATCATGTGATATTACCAACTTTATATTTGTAGACATTTTGCCCATTATCTAGATCATGTCGAATTTTTTTTCTATTTGATGATTTAATCTAATTTGTCCAATCACGTATAACATTTTCCTCATTGAACAATAATTCAATGTAACGATAGAACATCTTATATGTCAAGGTGGATCTGATGGTAGGATATTATCAACTTATTCGGTAGTTCGATAGAGTATCATGAAATCATCATTAAATAGAATGAACCAATAGTCCAACATCATTTCTTTAACAGAATGATCGATGGGAGGCCTTTAGCATACGATTGATAGTTCAATAGATATGATGACATTAGCATTAGGAATTGGTAAACGGATGATCAACATAATGCGACAAAATTACACACACTTAGAAGCAAGTATACTAGTCGCGTAAGTAATAAAGTGATGAGGAATATCAATCCCATGAGAACTAGAATATTGTGAACTAAACCTAATACAAACGGAGGGTTGGGGTAAAAATTATTTTTTGGTTTTAAAAATAAAAGAATAAAATAAAATAAATGATCACAAGCTAGGCTCTAGCGGATAGAAGGAATGATGTCTTATCTACATCACCAAATTATGGATCTCCTAGATCTAAAGATAAAATGAAACTTCTAACTTAGTGAAGGGAATCTCTCTTATTTTAATCCACCAGTGTTTCAGGCTTGGATTAATTATTAAATCCTGAATAAAGATTAATCCTCTTTATTTTTAACCCCACACAATCTCGGTCCTAACAAATTAAAGAATATTCCCTGACAAATTTGAGATCTCTTTCGATTTCTCTCATATGACTACACACTCTAGAACTTTTTTGGTTTCTCCTAAACTATGATTTTCATGCATAGGACTTATCTAGATCAATTCTTCACAGGATGACTAACATGAACGACCCTTCTTCTTAGATAAATGTCAAACATGCAAGACATTCGTAACAAATAGAAAAGCATTATAAGTAGTAATGAAAACTATCAGATTTTCTATACTATTGAAGCAAATAGAAAAGATCCAAGGCAATGTCGAAAGATTAAACAATCCGAGATAAAGTACTCCAAGGATGGAGAAAATACAGATAACTAATGATTCAGAGTACATAACAAGATAAGGAGAATACAAAAGAAAACATCGTCGTAGGTCTCTTTCGATTTTCCTTTACAACTTTGATTGTGTTTTGTTCTTTCTCTACAGTAAGGTTCGATCAAAACCCTCGTGATTGCCTCCTCAAAGGACCTTGGACAATATTTATATCATATGACTTCCGTTCTTAGGGTTTCAGAGAGCACACATGAGACATCTAGGGTGGAAGCACATTTAACGCCCCATAAATGTTACCTTACGGGCGTGAATCAGGTGAAGAGGGGTATCATCATGGCCGTGACGTTGGTTAATGCATGCGAAATCCTTCGCATAACATATGAAGTCTTTTGTAGTGGCCGTGAAAGTTCCCGTCACGCCTATTAATTCCTTCGCGATAGTATAATCACCCTTCGATCTCGCTTGTGAAATATGTTGAATCTAGGATCTTGAGAATGTTTTGAATGATCACAAATTTGTAAGTGAACTCAGTCTGTACTGATGAACTTGTTTGAGCTGATTTCTGTAACAGGACATAGATAAGTTCAGTACAGCGGTCGACCTGAGCTGAAGGAATGGACGACCACTGCACACGTGATATATATCATGAAGAACCATATGTGTACAGTGGACATCCTAAGGATTTAAGCAGTCGACCAGTATCAGAAGAGGAGTTCATATAAGCAGTAGCAGAGCACAAACAATCGACCAAAGATATGGAGAGGTCGACCA
>LTAE01001416.1:31243-55926 GCA_001647135.1 Pontederia paniculata | reverse complement strand
GGAGCGGGGACGTAGGCCAGGAGTTCGGCCGAACCTCGATAACAAACTTTGTGTTTGTTCTTGTGTTTGTTCTTGTGTTTGTTCTCGTGTTTGTTCTTCTTACTCTTCTCTCTCTATTTGTGTTTATATTCATACTTGTTTGCTTCTGTTAATCATAACACATCTAGATTAAGTAAAGAAGAACAAAAGATTTTTAATATACCAATTCACCCCCTCCCCTCTTGGTGCCATTCTAGATCCTACAGGATCCATGTCACGCTAATATCTCGTTATCAAAATAGCGAAAAAGATATGAATCAAAGACAATATATTAGATAAATATATCGAGTAACTATTGCTACACCGATCCAAGTCTCAAAACTTACTAGTCAAAGTTATGACTGATCAAGGAATTAGTCGATTAACTTTCGTTGCTTTTGCCTACAAGATATGCCCATTGTTCACGCAATGATATCTTTTCGTATTAAATCATAATCTGGTCATCTAGTATATAGGATTATCATGCCCTATCGGCGGCAAGCGGTTGATTCTCTTTGATTGTAATCAGCCTATTGACCCACAACCGTAGGTTGCTTTCTCAAGCTACATTGAAGATAAGAGAACAATTCATACTTAGAAATATGAAATTCTTCAAATAAAATCATAAGCTAAGATTGATTGAGGAGTTGACCAATCAACTCTTCTCGCCTTGGTCTATGGAATATGTCAACTACTCCGACAAAAGTATCCATTTTAAATTAAATTCAAAGTTGCTCATTTAGGTTATTGGATCGTCACACATTCTTATCACAATCAGTTGCTTCTTCCCCAATTCTAACACATTTATCTACTATACAACTATATGTGTGCTTTCTCAAACTATATCAAAAAGAAAGATAGTGACTAATGCTTAAGATAAATGACAAATAATTTAGATAAAATCAATATCACACTTAATAACTCTTGCTACATAAGCTTAAAACAAACTTACATCTTTTAAATTAATTATGGAATTGACCAATCAACTCTTGTTATATTAGTTTAGAAGATTTAGAAATGCTGTCATAAAAAGATCTTCAATTAGAATGAAGACACAAAAATGATTTCTAAGTTCATCATACTCACAACATAGACTTCGTTATAAAGTGACATCATAAGGGATGTCACAGATAATATTTTTCAAGTTGTGACATATTTCTTGATTACACAATTCTACATGTGTTTTCTAATCAATAGTCTCGTGAGAAACTTACTCCTATTAGAATAGTCAAATGTCAAAATCTTTCAAAACTTATTCATAAGCATTAAGTATTAAAACAAAATCAAACGTGTTGATTCATAAATGAAATATAAAAAGATAACAAAAGTTTTACGCTCACGCTTCACCGCCCTTGAAAATATTAAATTAGCTTATGAATTGCATAGGAGAATATAAAAGACTTTAAGTTAAGAAATATTATTGCTTTGACGTCAATTATTGCTCTTGCTTTAAGGTAGCCCTTCAAATATTTCTCAACATTTTCTTAAAGACCTTCATGCTATCCTATGACTCTCATATTATAAACCTTTGATTCGGAGATTTATATGATATCCTTCTAATCACAACATTTCTATCATCATGAGATTTAAGTTTGAATTCTTTATTTTTATATTCAATGGAATTTTCAAGTATTATTATAACTATAACGACTCCAAACCCACACCCCGCCACGTGACAAAAATATGGACCTAAAGACATTATACGTCATATAAAACTTTGACTTATACCTTGATCCTTTGACTAATTACTAAAAATGCGAAATAAGTAGGGTAATGAAACCAAAATTGAGATAATTATTTATAACTAACATGTCTAGTAGAAAAGATGCGGAAAAGAAACAAACTAAGAGCCTACGTGTCCCTCAAAACCATGGAGTCCAATATCTTGGTTGTTAGCCATAAACTCAATTATTCTAAAAAGAGAGACCTAATAACAAAAGAGACTCAAAATGTCATCCATGTGCATATAGTATCCATCACGAGCGACAATCATCGCGCACACCACCAGCATCAAGAGTTCATCACAACCTAATTACCTCTGTGATTCAACACAGGAGAAATAATATCTCATGAGCATAAAACACTCAGTATGGCAACAAGTACATAAAAATAGGTAAATAAAACATCAGCATGAATATGGGTATTAGTATGACATTAAATAAGGCTTTCTATACAACAACAGGAATCGTCAAGGCAAATGTCATAAACTATGTCAGTCAAAATCATAAATGTCAAGTCATGCTTTCTTGAAACAACATGAGGAGATCAAATGTACCTGCTACCCTGGAACAACCTCAAGAAAATAACAATATCTTGAAACAACATCAGGATTATATCTCATATCCTGGAACACATCAAAACTATGATAGAATACATAATCAATTTAAATGCGTAAGTGGATTTAATATGACGTTTCATTAACAATATTTGATCTTATCCCATTAATGCATTCAGATGACTTTGGGTATTTTAGTTAATTGCTCATGAGTCTTACAAGTATGCTTGACTGCCAATGATGACGTACTAACCATAGTCAATGTCCTAAAAAAGGGGAGGATGCACGTGTATCCTCTTTGTTGCACAACGGGAGCTAGCTGAACAACAAGAACCAAGTAGTAGTCACGTTACCCACCCTATATCATTAACACTTCGACTCCAAATAATAGTCGGTGTCCTATTTATTTTATTATTAATCTTGTACCTTTACCTCATCAAGATCCTTAGGTTTTACTAACAATGAATCTTTAAAAGTTCTATACTTTCACCGTCGTCGCACCGCTTGCTGCGCTCCACGTCCGCCTGCCGCACACCGCTTGCGCCCGCCATGTGTCACCTGCGTCCGTCCTCCTCCATGTGCCTGCCATGCGCCCGTCCTCCACCGCTTGATGTGCTCAGCACCCGCCAAGCGCGCTCACCAGGCACACTCATGCTCGGCCAGGCGTGCTCATCAGCGCTGCCATGCACGCTCGACACCTGGCACGCTCGGTCGTGTAGAACGCCACCAGGCGCACTCGGTCACTAGCGCGCATCGCGCCGGCCTCCAGATCCACCCGCGTGCTCGGGTTCTGTGTGGTTTTTCCGGCAGCCCTAAGGTCCGATCATATATCTAGGTCCCTTACAATACAAATCTCTAGGTAAAAAAATCGCGAAAATCATGCATATCTAATACATTATTTTATGTACAAGAAATTCACCGAGAAAACATACCTTCGGGTTCGTCAAAGTTTGACCTATGCGTTCGGGGGTGTTCTCTTCTACGTTCTCCTGCTGAGATCGTGGATCTTCTTCTCCTAGGCCGAATAAAATAAATGGGATGAGAGACCGATCAAAGAACAAATATGAATACGGGGGAGAATGTTTTATCTTACCTAGGGTCGACCTTGAATTTTTCTAAATAAAAAATATCTATGGCTCAAACCCCTAGAGTGCATTTATAGTGTTTTTGCCCTTATTGAATCCGTTTTGCGGGTTATCGGATCCAGGTATTACAATAACTGGACTAAATCGACCGAACCTAATCCGATTCAGTTTGGAGCAAACCCAGAATTGACCGGAAAAAACCAGGTAGAATCAATAAAAATCAGCGAACTAGTGAAACTTGGTTTAGGTTCAAATTTGAAAGAAAAACTTAAATCATATACATTAAAAGTAAAATATGGAAAGAAAAAATGAAAAAGGAAGTAAAATAGTGGGGTTGAGAAGGCTTGGAATTAAAATAGAAAGAACATAGTATTAAAGAGTAAATAAATACTATATAATTAAAAAGGATATAATGCTAGAGAATTAAAAAGGAAATACAATTCAGAGAATTAATAGGAGAGATAGAAAGAAGCGGAAATAAAAAAAGAAAGTATAACAAAAATAGAAAGAAAGTTATGAGTGGTTTTTTACCTAAAATAAATTAATGTATTATAAATAATATTAAATAATATATAAAAAGTTAATAATAATTTATCAACATCAACAAGTTGTAATTTACTCTTTTAGTAAATATTGACTTATTAAACATAATAAATAAATTTATATTAATATTTGTTTATTAATATATCAATATTTTTTATATATCATATGTTGTATTCTTATTATTATTATAATAATATTATTTTAATATGATCCGATTCAATTAGATCGAACTTGATATAGTCAATTCAGCTATGACCCACTTGTCATTTTTTTCCCATCTCCGATATGAATTTTTCTTAGATAAATTAAGTACAACTATTTATTTGCACCAAACTTTGATGTTCTTTCCTGTGATCTTGAACGCAAATTGGCCATAAGGAATAATCGCCGTCCTTGATATTTTGAAATTCTAAAGGCATCATTTTTATTTTTTGACTGAATTTGATTTGAAAATCATCAAAACTTGCTTTTCAATGGGTCATCGTCCTCGATTTGGCTGATTTTCCTTTTTTTTTTCAATTCCTACCATAAAACACATTAAATGACATAATATATTTCCATATAAAAAATGTTATAGATATGAAAATTGACATATGCAATTGGCTCTAGAAAGATAAGAAAATATTTAAGGCATTGAGAATTTGAACAAAAAGTGGGTTAAAACGAGAGCCAAAAATAAATTTTAACCACTTAATCACCCTATTTAATTAGAGTCATGAACCCATCGTTGCATGAATAATCTTATGAAAAAATATGTTGTCTTTTTTATTTGTTATATATATGGATTCAAATGAGTGAGATAAAATGTTTAAATTGGTAGTACGATAATTGGCAAATAAGATCCATCGTCCAATATGAAATCAGCTGTTGCTCCCATAATTATGAATCTTGTGCTCAGTAAGATTTTAATCAGTGTGTTTCAAATTGTTAAAATGAATATCTTGAATTTCCAAATATAAATTATATAATTTTGATACAAATGATAGAGAATTCATGACAATTCGTATAAATCATATTTTTATCGTACAATTAATCTAATGAATATATATATATTATACATCTTATGAATTAAAAAATGAGTTTGATCACAAATCATTTCCATAAATTAACTTTATGATCACGAAAACTTAATTAGTTAGCTTATTAATTTGATGTCTTTGTTTTTTTATCTTTTATATAGCATTTGTATTGCCAGATCAATTAGATAATTATGCAAGCATTCATTTTATGAGTTTGATCATAATACATTATTATCAGTCAATAATTTATTTCAAATGTGGAGTTGAGTAAGTTGCCTCTCCTAACATTGACATCTTCAGGATTAGATAATGTGTTCTCTAATTGATACGACCAAACCAGTAAATCATATTTTCACAAAATATTTGCACTCAGGCTCCATTTCACATGGCTAGTGTTTTAAGTACCAGATAATAATTTGATAACAAATAGCAATTCGATTTCTTAAAAAAAATCGATTTATCTATAGTGGATGCTGATTTAATTGGTAAAATTATTAAAATATATTTGGTAAATTAATTGTTGAACTGGTTGATAACATTATTTTGGCAAATAATATTTTAGTATTTTCTAACAAAAAAAGCTTATTTTGTTTTTAAAAAAAATTTATGAGCCTTGTGGTGCATATATTATGTAGATCATACGGTATACTAAAATGGTTTAAGAGTTGAGTGACAAATAATTGAAATAATAAAAGTTTATTAAATTAAAGTGACACAATTTTTTTTTTCTTAAATTAGGTGACTTATATAGTTTTTTCTAGTATGCCCTTACCCTTTTATAGTCAAGATTACTCACATGGACAAACCATTATAGGGGGCTTGCACCTCACTAGATGATGTATGTGTTAGAATTCGAACTTTTTTATGAATAGAAATTAAAGTTGAATAAACGAGACGATAATTTAAAAAAAGAGAATTTCTTTTATCATTCAATTTTACATAATTTTTGTGCGCACTGCAAAAGTTTGAATACTTATATTTAAAAAATAGATAACCAACTAAACAGTAAAACACACAAATTTAGGAATATGTAAGGATCTGGATCTAACACTATACGGTAGATAGCAACTAAATAACTAATGAGCAGAGCTCGATTCTTAGAAGTATTGATTTGAATCGAATCTAATTTTAGTTTGATCGATTTTAATTTTTTTAATCTTAATTGAGTACGGATTATAATATCTTTCCAAACTCAATCGGTTTTCAAATATTTTTAAAAAAATAACATTTACTTATCTAATCTAAAATAGGATGTTAGATATACGATGAATATAAAATTCTCTTTTTTAAATAATTTATTATAAATTATTATATCTATCTATATTTAATATTTTACGATTGATAAAATAAGTAACATGATATTATCTAATCAAGTAGATAACATTTTTATTGAACTATTTTAAAAAATAAATAATTTTATTTAAATTAAAATTTAAATATTTTAAATAAAATATTTTATATTATTACAAAAAATATGTCTAATATTTAAAATCATCTAGGTTCTTACTTCAAAAAATATATATAATTTAATAATTGCATCGAATAATAATATTAAATATTAAAAGAAAATGAGTAACTTAATGATGTGATCCGAAATCAATTGAATTGAATTGAATCTAAAAAAAATAAGAATTGGTTTGGATAAAAAGATTATAGGATCCAAATTGCAAAATTGATAGTTGAAATTGAAGTCGGCTATGATTGGATCGGTGAAGTCCGACGCATACCGAAGCTGCAACCAAAATTTTTGCCTTCCAAGTTTGCTTCCCGCTGTCGCCTTCGCCTCCCCGAATTCCCCCCTTTATTTCCCCTCTCTCCTCTCTCTCTCTCTCTCTCTCTCTCTCTCACTAAACCCTAATCTTTCCCACCTCTCTCCGCCTCCGTCCCGGAGGGCGACAAGATTCCGGCGCCGGCGCCTTCGAGCGCCGCGTCCCTCGGAATCCGTTCCCTTTTTCCACCTCGCGATCGAGCGGCCGAGCCCTCCGATCTCCCTCGTCTCGGCGCCCTGCCTGGACGGGAGGTCGAGGAGTTTCGTCTGCACTTTGACGGAGTTGCTTAGGTGCGTGGGATTTCTCCTCTTCGTCTCTTCCTTTGTCGGGCGTTTTTTGGGCGCGAAATTTATGGGCGGTTAATGATCAAGCGGGTGTCTCTTTTGCTTTCAATTTGTCGCAGAATCGTGGTATTTGGGACTGTTGTGAGTGTGAGAAGGGGTTGCTTCGGTTTTCTTAGCATCTTTTCTTCCCTCAATTGTTGCCTATTCTAGGGTTTACATTTGTTCTTCGCGTTGAATTTTCTTGCATCTTATTTCCTTTTTTATCGTCTGCCTGGTTGTCTATGTATTGGAAAATATCGATATTTTTTTTTCCTTTTATATTTTTATGTTCTATTTATGTTTATTTTTTGTTTCGAGTTCTGGATACAATGTTGACTGAGGGGGGCTTATCATGTCTTCTTCCTGGTATTGCTTACGACAGAAATCGAGAAGGATAAATAGCTTCTGGACAATCCCTTCGGGAAGGTGAGATTCGCCAACGAGCTGTTTCTGCCTCACTTTTCAGAACTGTGCCTCCTTGCACTTGAGATTAAGGTAGGGAATGTGTTCGTTGCTTATGTCTGTTTATTTTACTTGTTGTTAGATGGATCATATATTTTTGCTACTAACAAGCTCAGCATTCACAGTACACTTTTTTTACTCTGTTTTGCAGGTTCTTTGTTTCTGCATTATTTATCTGAACTAGATTCAGAAACACTAGTAAGGTGAGGATTCAATTTGTTCCAAATCTTTGCCTTTCATCTCATCTCCTGTTTTGTTGCCAGCATAAGGAACTGATTAATAGAGATTGGCTAGATTGGTTGGCAGTTTCTGTACACAATCTAGTCCTATGCAATTTCTCAAAAAAAAAGGAAGAAATAATCGTAACCAAGTAAAACCTTTCAATGAATAGTTTGTCCATATGGTTGGTCCGATGTACTCCTTCAAAGATAATTGATGTCACATCTAGGCACTGAAAATGACTTTGGATGTAGTTTTTTTAAGGGACAAAGGATGACTAGAAAAAACTAGTCATCCATGTAGCTTTATTATGGCCAAGATGTACATGCATGAGAAAACAAAAGGAACCAGAGGTGGATGACAAGTCTTTGAATGTATTTTTTGATGGAAGATAAAATTGTTGAAAGTGTGAAAGGTCAAGCATTACCTTTTTGTTACATTTAGTGTACGATTGTGTATTTAGAGACAGAATATAATGATATATTTACCTTTTTCTTAGTCATTTTCAGAATGTCACCAAGGATTTTGAAGAGCAGATGTTCCCGAATAATATTAGGATGAGTGTATGAAGTGACAATGCTATATAATTCTGTGCGTTCTATAGTCTTTGGAGGTCAAACAAAAAATTTCAGTTAATTTGGGTGCATTTTCAGAATCTGACATAAGAGGCTTCTGAAATTATTTACAGTCGTTCAATGGTAAGAGTGATGAACCCTGTGTCCATGTGTTTTCTACTTTTCTTCATGGATATGTTTCATTTTTTGTGCACCAACGTTGTGCTTTTACAGAAGTCATTGACTAACAATCTTCCAATTTTGTAAACTATAAACAGGCTAAGACATATTTATCTTCCTCGGCCTGTACAAGAAGCATTTCTTGTAACAGACTTGTTCATACTCCTAGCAACTTTTTTTCAGTAATGAGTTGATTGTCCTTAGTTCGTCTATTTTATTGCCCATCCTTGATTTCTGAAGCTAAAAGTTAGGTAGTCCCACATAATTTTTTTATTTACTGTTTGAAATTCTGTTAGCAAACTCCCAGAGTCATCTAGTCTTGATTTTCTTGTGTCTAGTCAAGTTGTACATTTTTATATTTTAGAAGATTTGTGGTGAATATTAATCATTTATTTCTTTTGATTAGTTTTTCTGATTATTCAGATTTCTACAAGTTCTTAATGAAACCCTGTGTAGGGCTATATATTAATCATAAATTTGATTTTTTGCTTGGGTCTTCAAACAATGTTGAATATATGAATAAGAAACGTTAATTAGCTTAAGAAACATTGCTGTGTTAATGTAGATAGTTGTCCACTGAGATCTTGTCTCTCGCCCTCTGTATTTACCAAATTGAGTGTTTTTCCTGTATGTTATCACCATGAGACTCTTGTGTCTCAACATATACTCGATCACAATTATGTCATATATTTTTCACTTCTTACTCTTCTTCTGTCTGATTGTTATCTTTATAGTTCTTAAATTCCGTCAAGTATCAGATATTATATGCTGCCCACTTTTTATGAAAATTTTTCCATATCTTTGGGACAAATAAGAAGTGCCATGATATAATATGCATTCATATGCTTGTTTTATTATGTTATTGTTCTTTCAGTAGTATTTCCTAAGATCCTTTGTGTAACTGATATATAATATTTCGTTTGAGAGCATTTAGTGGAAAAGAGACAAATGTTTGCATGATTTTATTCGTATTATGTGATATATTTTACATTAATTTTGTTGGATGGTCTAAAAGATCTTATTTGATAGTCCTCACTTATGGTTTCTTCTGCATTCCTGCAGGTAGCTGGTTGTCGTATCTTAGATTTACAGAAAAGACGTGTCTTGCTTTTTCATTACTTTTCCCAAGCAGAAAATATGAAGAGGAAGCATGAATTTCACCAAACCTTTCAATTGTCTAATTAAATGTGAAAGATATCACTGGTTTAAATAATATTCATGATGGATTGCAACAAAGAAGAGGCTATCAGAGCTAAGGACATTGCTACAAGGAAGATGCAAAATAAGGATTTCATAGGAGCACGTAAAATGGCCCTGAGGGCCCAGCAACTCTTTCCTGACTTGGAGAACCTCTCTCAGATGTTAACAGTGTGTGAAGTTCATTCCTCTGCTGCAGTTAAAGTCAACGGAGAAACAAATTGGTATGGGGTTCTCCAGTTGGAACCAACAGCAGATGATTTATCCATTAAGAAACAATATCGGAAGCTTGCACTTTTACTTCATCCTGATAAAAACCAATTTACGGGTGCTGAAGAAGCCTTCAAGCTTGTTGGGGAAGCACATATGACTTTGTCTGATAGAGGAAAACGGAGCCTTTATGACATGAAGAGGAATGGTAACATCAAAACTGCCTTGCCAAGGCAGCCGGCTCAGCAGTTTAATAAGACATCATTTGCTAGAACTAATTTCACTGCAGTGAACTTTAGTGGTCTAAACCAGCAACAGCCACCAGCTTCTCATGCTTCACAGACTTTTTGGACTATCTGCTCTTCTTGCAACATGAGATACCAGTACTTCCGGAACATATTGAACAAAACCCTACGTTGTCAGAATTGCCTTAATGGTTTCGTCGCATATGACATAAATGCAAAAGTTGTACCTCCTAATGCAAATCCAAGAAATTCATGCAACAATTTTGGAATTCCACAACAATATGTTCCAGGTCATCATTCTGCAAATGCCACTGGTGGCACTTTGCATCAGCAAAGTAGGAATGGAGGACCAGGATTGAATTCTGACCATAGAGGTGGGCCTACATCAATCAAGGTAGATGCTAAGGTGGATGTAAAAGATGCAAAGCCTCAATATACTTCCCCTAGAAAAGACAAGGAAGAGAAATCTGCCAAAATGGCAACTGCAAATGTGAACCACAAGAGAGTTAGAAAATCAGTTGCGGGTTCTAGTATATCAGAGGACAGTGGCGTTGAAGACTCAACTGCCAAAGAGACTACTCCAAACAAATCAACTGCTCCCACATCTGCACCACGAAGATCAACCAGGTTCAAAGAGAAAGTTGCCTATAATGAAGCTGGAAGCGAAGACGATGACAATGATTTTGTCAATCCTCCTCATAGTAAAAAGCTACGGGGTGAATCATCATCTAATGTTAATGACGATGGAAAGCAGTTGCCTAATGACCGTGCCAGTCGGGTTGAGGTGGAAGTCAATGGAACTTACTTGGTTAAGGAAAATAGCAAAGAGGAGCAATTTGCCCAGCAAAAGGGCTGGTTACCAAATGGAAATGAAGAACCCACTCAGGGGCCAAAAGGAAGTGAACAATTTAAAGATAAGGTAGCGATGAAACCTGAAAATGGTATCAATGCAAGCTCTAATGAGTCGCTAGATAGACACACATTCAGTTATCCTGACCCAGAGTTTTTTGACTTTGATGAATCCAGGAGTGCTAACCGATTTGCGGTTGATCAGATTTGGGCAGTGTATGATAATGTTGATGGCATGCCTCGATTCTATGCTCGGATTAAGAAAGTTTACGGTCCAGACTTTAGGTTGCGTTTCACCTGGTTGGAACACAGCCCTGGAACCGATGCTGAGAACGCATGGTCGGATGGGGAACTGCCTGTTGCTTGTGGGAACTTCTCTCATGGATACTCTGAGCATACTGAAGATCGTCTGATGTTCTCACACATTGTGCCTGGGGAATGGGGGAGGAAGAACTCATATGAGATTTATCCCAGAAGGGGTGAGGTTTGGGCTCTTTTCAAGGACTGGAGTATTGAATGGAGTTCTGATGCTGACAACCATAAGGTTTACCAGTATGAACTTGTAGAAGTCATTTCTGATTTTGCAGTAGGTACCGGAATCAGTGTTGTTCCCCTGGTCAAGGTAGAAGGTTTTGTTAGCTTGTTCGTGCATGTAAAAGAAAAAGGAGCTGTAATTGTGATTCCAGACAGTGAAATGCTTAGATTTTCACATTATGTTCCTGCTTATAGATTGTCTGGGACTGAAAAAGAAGGTGTTCCCGAAGGTTCTTTGGAACTTGACCCAGCTTCTCTTCCCGCTAATTTCCAAGATGCATTTCCTTCCATTAGTCCTGGCATTAGGACAACTAGAGTTGAAATTTTGGATGAGGGCATACGTTCATGCTCTAAAACCACAATGACAAGGGAGGATACTGGGTCTGGTAGAATTGAGCAGAAAGAGAACAAGAGTCAGATAGATAACATTGATGTCGTAGATCTAGATGACGAAAATCCTGAAGATGATGATTTGTCCCAAACCTCATCTCCTGTGGCTTTTGATTATCCCAATCCAGAGTTTAATGATTTTAGTGAACTAAAGGCGATTGAAAAATTCCAACGAGGTCAGATTTGGGCCCTCTATTGCGACATTGATGGATATCCTAAATACTATGCACGAGTGAGAAAAGTTGAAACTGAAGACATTCGGATACATGTGTTATGGCTTGAAGCATGTCCTGTGCAAGAGGAAGAGCAACGGTGGTCAGAGGAAAAAATCCCGCTCTCTTGTGGAACATTTGAAGTTACTGGGGAAAAGGCCATATTTGAAAGTACTGATTCCTTTTCTCATCTTGTGGATGTTAAACAAACTCATAAGAAAAATCAATGTGTTATCCTTCCTAGGTGTGGCGAGATTTGGGCTATCTACAAGAATTGGAAAGCTGGATGGAGTCACTCTGACCTGAAAAACTGTCAGTATGATGTGGTGCAGGTTGTTGAAGCTACTGTTCTCGGTGTTAAAGTTGTTCCTCTCACAAAGTTGCCTGGATATAATGCTGTTTTCAAGGCTGAAAGGGATGAAAAGCCTCAGGATGTGATTGAGATACCATTTTCTGAATGCATTAGATTTTCTCATCAAATCCCCGCATCCAAATTAACAACTGAAAATGGTGGAAAACTACGAGGCTATTGGGAGCTGGATACTGCATCGGTTCCACAACTTCTACTGTCCAAAAATTCCTAGTGCAAGGTCGACTTGGAATTTCGAAGGAGATTTTGTCGAGGAAGTGACAGCTGCATTTTGCTCTTTGGTCATACTTCTACATCAAATCACTGTTTATAAAAATACCGAAAGAGTGTTTCCAGTGGTCCCATGGGTTGCAAGGCACTCCTCAATCTTCATTTCTGTTGTGCCCTAGTTGTAAGCTAGAGGCAGTTGCTGGAATGGATAGGTAGCTGACGTCTATATCCATACATTTTGCAGGTTGGATAATTAATTGTCCTTCTCATGTTACTGTACAAATGCCTGACTTAAAGCCATCCATCAGTTGCCTAGTTTAGTTTACCCCTTTTGTTGCCTTTTGTTATCTCACTTTAGTCGTTAAGACATTTGTTTATCCCTCAGGAATACAATATGTAGTTTCTCAATCTCTTGAGATTGCGATATGTTGACAAGTAATTACTGAACATTTTGATTCATCTCCTCAGTTGATCATTGCACAGTGGTTGCTGTATCAGCTGCAGGACTCGTTTAATATTGCTGATCTCGAAGCCCTGAGGTTCTCTGTTGCAGATAAAATTTGTGCAAACATTGGCAAGAGACATTACGTTAATGCCCCTTCTTTATGTTGTGTTCCAATTTCGATATGCGCATGTCAAATCTTTTTTCCCTGCACACAATATCGAATGTGACATCTACTTCTCATCTTTTACCAATTAATGTAGTTCGCTCTTCATCCATAGCATCCAACAAAGAAACCCTAAAAATATTTGTTCCAGAGTAACAATATGTATCTGTATGTCTCATAAAGGCCCAATCATGTGGATCGATACATGAAGTTACTGATTTTTTTGTCATCATTTCTTGGTGCTTGTAGGAAACATTAACATACAGTAATTTAATAATGATATAACAAAATTCCATAAGTTAGAAAAAATAAACATTAAAAAAGATTACATAGAAGTGCCCAAGCATGTGACATACACGGGCATTGATTTTCGTTTACTTTTTAAAGATATAGTTTAAACTAAAAGATTATAAGGTAATTAAAAGATTTAAGTTTCAAATGTTGTATGCATCATTTTTTATTTAATTTAATAGTTAAATTATTACTTTCTAATTATTATGCATTAATTGAATTATTATTTATTGTTAACTATTAAATTCGCACCCTAGACCCGTCGTTTTGGATTCATGGTTTTTACCATGTAAATGGGAAATAGCTTCTTTACTCGCCCGATTGGGAAAAAAAAATCTATTGGCTCAATTACTATGGTATTGACCGAATATTAGAGAGAGATAACAAATAAGTTTTACTTCCGACTCATTTCCTCTCATGAATCTTTGATCAGTGGCTTCCATTTTCTATGTGACAAATATAACTAATATTAATATATTTTATTTCCCATCTTCTTTCCTTCTTTCAACTCTAATTAGATAAATTTAGTTACTCCTAAATATAAAAATAAAATACACATAATTTTTTAGATTTTTATAGTATTCCTAATTCTTTGAACTTCAAAAGAATCTTCTCACATTATTTTAGCAATTTTTCGATATATTTGTTTAGCAATCTGATCGACCATTTTATAACTACTAGTTTTACAATGATTAATATTATAGGATTAGTTTATAATGGCTAAGTTCATAATGATTAATTTTATAACGGCTAATTTTGAAAATAAATAAAATAATGCAATATTAAAAAGATAAAAAAGGAATAGTCATGCAATATTGGAAATAAAAAACCGAGTTTTTGTTTTGTTAAAAGAATAAGCAAACAAGTAACAATTCTAGTTTATTACTTTTATATTCTTTCACAAATTAGCGTAAAAGATTTTATGATAGCTCCCAAACACATTATTGTAGATAAAACTTTACGGTGCAAAGTTATTGAAAAATACTTTTCCTTAGTTTGTCAATTCTGCCAAACGACCCTCACCTTATTTTTTCAGAAAAAAAAAGAAAAACAGACACAAATTATTATAACACATCCAACATTTTTTTTCTATACACTCGGGCTCTCATTTTACAATTAGTAGCACTTAATTAATTTAAAATTATTGTAAAAAATAGAATAATATTTTTTGATCAAATTGATAATTTTAAAATTTAAAATCGAAATTATTAACTTTCGTCGATCTTAAAATATAACTTTATTAATCAATTATGTAAATCAATTTTTTTGGATGAAAAAATCATTTTATAGGTGGAGATGAAATCAAACTTGATTATAACGCATCCAACATTGTACCTACCATAACGTCCGTTTTTTAAAGATGTCGCCCGTTACCGAATGCCGATCCATGAGAAAAAAAAAAAACAGCGCGACAACTCCTCGCCGCTNTCCAACATTGTACCTACCATAACGTCCGTTTTTTAAAGATGTCGCCCGTTACCGAATGCCGATCCATGAGAAAAAAAAAAAACAGCGCGACAACTCCTCGCCGCTACCACCGTCCTAAAAAAAACCCGTTCCCGCTCGCGCGCGCGCGCCCCGTCGGCGTTTCCTCCAAAATCTCTCTCTCGCGCGCTCCTTCCAAAATTTGAAGCTTTGTTTAAAATTTGTTATTACTCTTCGATTAATTTTTCCAGATCCCTTCGCCTTCGCCGCCGATTCCGACCGCTTCGTCCACCAAACTCTCCCCCGACCCTTCTCGGCTCCACCTTCATCCTTCGGAGCACTCTCGATCGACCCAAATGTTCTCCATCGCCGGCGATCGCGGCGACACCCAGATCCTGCACGCTGATCCCGCACCCTCCGGTATTGTCATAGTGGAAAAGTTGGCGTCTTTATTGTTCTTTTTGCCCTTTTGTTTATTTGGAGTATTTGGAGTTCTCGTGTGAATTCTAATGATTTCGTGTAGATTCGAGGTCATCAGATTGCGAGGCCGACGATGGATGCGTCGACGACGAGATCCCGGTCTTGTACGGCAAGACGCAGGCGACGGACGATGTGGACTGCGGGGACGACGCCGTGGGAGGCGGTCAGGATGGGGGCGTCAAGGGTTGCGGCGAGACGCAATTGGTGGACACGGGCGCAGACGAGTCACCGGAGCGGACCAAACTGTTGAGCGAGGAGGCAGGGGCGTCGTCCTTTGCAGGGACTTCGTGTGACGCGAGTAACGGAGGGCGAGGATGTGCTGAGGACAGGACCGACGGAGGCGACCATTGGCCGCCGGAAAAGGAAGAGGATTCGATTGATTCTGACACTTCTGACGATGAGGATATGGATGCAGGTTATTATTATTATTTTTTCGCCACTTTTGCATTTGTACTTGTTGCTGTTTTATATACTTTAAATCATAACGAGTCCGAGGTGAATGTGAAAAGTTAGTGATGGATGGATTAAAAAAAAATATTATAATTTATGTTTGAATATTTTATTTTTTGATAACGTAAAGATTACGGAGAATGATGATAATTTTTAAAGTCATTATATTTTATTTGATAAAATTGAATGAATTAAATTTTTATTTTAAATTTATTCTCAATCTTATTTATTATTTTAAATTATTTTTTATTCCTTTTAATACATACAAATAAAGATTTAGTATCTAAAATATTTATTCTCTAGTTTATAATTTATCGATATATAAGCATTATTTTTCAATTCGAAAGCGCAAATTTTCTTTTAACAAAATTATTTTTTATTTATCTTTTAATTTTTTATCCAAATAAAATATTAACTATTTTATGTTATTTATTTTTATATAAATATAAATTAAAATAATTTTTCTTAATTTATAAATTTTCAATTTTTTTTAATCATCATCAACTTATTATTTTATTTTAAGTGTACAGATGTCAACAAAAGAAAGACAAATGCAATAGTATCAATCATCACAAGTCCATTACTTGATCAAAATATTTGCGCGAGCCTTAATGTTTTCCACATGGCAGTTGCCACCCCAAAATCTCAGATAGTTTCTGTGCAGCCAAATTGCCTAGAGAGGTTCATCCCACTGTGATCTATAGTTGTAGTTGTGATAGAGGTTCCAACCCTTCTAAATGTTGTCCAGAAATCCTGAACTCCAGCTAATCCAGTCAAGGGGAGACTGCTTCCACAATATCTTAGCTATGTTGCAGGCTTGCAGCCAAAGAAAAGGTGATTTGTATCTTCTTCTGCCATGTTGCAAAAGCTTCACCCTGATGGCTCGCCCGGGTGCCACTTTGCACAGTATTTCTTGGTTGTGATTCTTCTCCTTCGCAGCAGCCACATGATGATTTTGATTTTCACTGGTACCTTTGCTACCTTGGTTTTCCAAATAAGGCGACAGTCAGTCACCATAGCAATGTCCTCGGTCTGACCCTGTCCCTGCAATATATCGTAGGTCTGTTTCACTCTGAAAGTACCCGCCATCCAGGACCATCCATTAGCCACCGGATTCTATAGTTTTTAATCTTTGATCACGTTCAATAACTAATAAGGTCCTCAAATCTTCGATCAGAGACTACAGATTCAAAGTTTGGCGCCCAGCACCCCTGGAAAGAACCTCTTCAATCCAAATATTTCCGACAATCTAGCGTTTTTGTCCTAAGGCATAACGTACCGCCTAGGAAAAAGCCTTGCCAAGGCGTCAGCAGGCTGCTACTCATCTTTCCAAAAAGAAAGCATCTTCCATTACCAATAGCAGCCGTGATGTGAACAATGAAAGAGAAATGAAGTGGTATATATATATACATATACATATATATATCGGTGGCATTAGCATTTGCATGGCGTCCTTTTCAGTTTAATTTAGGATTCGTTTGATCTTACTTGCTTTCAATTTTTCAATTTCAGTTATTTTCTTCACTTGCTTGATTCTTTATTTATGTTCTTAGTCTAAAATAGAATGGGCAGCAAAAACATGTTTTTGAGTGCATCTTCTACAGAAGCATATGCATGTTTTATCATGCTAGGAGTTTCAAGGGCTATTTCTTTAGTTTCTTTGAGGTGATTATATGGAGAGGATTTTATTCTAGAATTAATGGATTATGGATGTGCATCATTTGTTTTTTTCCCCAACTATTTGTAGGTTAGTTCACAATGCAGTTTTTTCATGCTGAAATGCTTTTGTTTAGGCCACATACATTCTTTGACAAATGGAAACATTATATGGATTGTTTCCTAACAATATTTACTGAAATTTTGTATACAGGGATCTATATTTGCACTTCGTCTGCTAAGGCTAACTCATATCTAGACCACAAGGAGAGCATTTTTTACATACTAATCTGTTACATAATTCCTATAACAAGTTGTATTACTAGCACACATTCCATATATTTTGTTTAGTTTTTCTCTGCTTTTCAACCTTTGTTTTTTGCTCTTGTTATCAATCTCAGTTCGAGAGAAAAAAACCTCATGCCGCTTTTTGCTCTTTTTTCCTTGTTTGATCCATTTCACCATATGTGAACTCCATTATAATTGCCATTCTACATTTGTTCTTTTTGTCTTAATAGGAAATATAATATCTCCTGCATCACTCCTTATTGGAGGTTCTCACAAATTCAATTCTAGTATATACTCAATGTTTTTATTCAGGAAAGATTACAATATCCTACCCCTTTTCTTCCTGTGAAATGAAAACATCGTAACTATTAGAAAGGTTATACTTTGTCCTCACCACATAACATGTATCTACCTTCATTAGGTTCTAGAAGGAGGACCTTTACCGATATACGTGCAAAAGCTGTGCGATCCTCTGGTCTTGCTGCTTATCGTCACCTTGCTTCTAAGAAACATGGCAGTGATCAGAGTAAGAAAGTTGACAATAGTAAAGTTGGAGGAACAGATGTCAGGAGCTTTGGGGTGAATAACTGGGTTGAGAATAAAAAATATCTCACCAATCTTTACAGTGAAATAGGTGAGCTACAACTTGAACATGGGATGGAGAACTCAATTTGGTCTTCGGAAGACCAACAATATAAACAAGGAGATAAGGATAATAGAAGCAGCAATAGAAGAGTTAGAAAACTTTTTGATGAGACATATTTAGAGAATGATGAAAGTGGAAACAAGGCTGATGAAACTGCTGAAAAGAAAAGCATGCCTCATTTGTTTGCAACAGATAATATTGCAGGATTAAGTTATATCGTCTCACAAGAACCAGGAGATCAGTCCCAGGCTAATGCATTGGAGGTTGTTGATAAGTTTCTTTTAACTAATGATGTAGGATCATCTCAGGAATTTAAAAATGGGATATCTGATATAGTTAAGTGTGCTCCTGGTTCATGTTCAAAAATCCTTGGTTACTTGGCTGAGAAAATTGATCGTAGAAGTTCAATTGGAATCCCAAGCATATTTGATTGGGATGACAACCTTGAGGATGAGGGAGGGGGTGACTTCTTCTGCAAAAGAAAAGATTCCTTATTTGAAGGGACATCTGCTGCAAGAAAGGCAAAAAGCCATCCCCCTAAGACCAGCCTTTCCCTCTCCGGCAGAAGTAGAGGTGTCTTTGAGAATCTCCAAGAAGTCAAAGGCGAAAATAAAAATAATTGTACCAAAGCAACTACTTTGCCTCATTCAGATTCACAATTGGTGATGCAAAATTTAATAAAGAATGACATGCTTCACATTTCTCAAACCAAAGTAAGGAAGAATCTCTGTATGGCTGTGGATGAAGACTCAAATCCAAAAGCTCTAGAGGATAATCTAGAGATTGCTGATGCTGAAGTTCTGGAAGGTGTATATAACTGTCGCCCTGATACTCAAATGGCAGCCGAAGCCATGAAAGCACTATGCCATGAGTCACCGGTAAATCCTGACAAAGAGGAGATACATCTGACACCTGGAATTTCAGGCCAGAAAAGCAATGAATTTGTAAAGAAGAGAGCTCCTCCAGAAAATGCTTTTCAGCAGAAGAGAACTTCTCCAGCTGATCCATCTGATGCAGAAGGCATCATAACACGATCCATGAGAAAAAGGATACAAGCCACCAAGGAAATTGGGGAATTGTCTGTTTTACACACAGATTTATCTATCAATTCAAGAATGAAGAAGAGTCATGAGCATAGAAGTTCAAAGGTGAAAACGAGGATGGAAAGTTTTAAACTGCATGGCCAATTGACCGCTGAGATTTCAGAAGGACATGCAGCCTCTGAGTCGATCAAGAGAAAGAAGGGAGAAAGGGAGTTTGATGAAACTTCTGATAGGAATGTTGATATTTCTGTGGACCAATGGAATGGCGATGGTTTCTTTAACAAGGAACTTGAAGATGGGAATAAAGATGGTGATTCTGACCCTGCTGAGATTTCAGAAGGACATGCAGCCTCTGAGTCGATCAAGAGAAAGAAGGGAGAAAGGGAGTTGGATGAAACTTCTGATAGGAATGTTGATATTTCTGTGGACCAATGGAATGGCTATGGTTTCTTTAACAAGGAACTTGAAGATGGGAATAAAGATGGTGATTCTGACCCTGTTGCCCATCGCACCAAGCATTCTAAAAGGGCAAAGTTACTGGAAGATGCTCAGACAATATCCGAGGAGAGTGAACCAGATGCAAATGGGCTTAGAAACATGAATAAAGAAGGTAACTTTATTGCTGATGCATCTGCATCACAAGAAACCAAAACAGAGTCTGCCAATATAGATCCACAATTTGATGTGGAAGTTAGAAAGTTTTGTTCAAATTCTAGTTGGATGCCAATCTCTGGCAATCTCTTGGAGGAGACCATGGTTGATCACCCTGAGCATAAAAGAACTCAGCATACTTCAGGTAACCAAATTTTGGAAAATAATGGTAATAAACCTGCTGTGTCAATTGAGAATTTAGCAAGAACAGTCAGACACACCAAAAATGGAGAAAGGAAGAAAGTGTACATAAGAAGTGTGTCAGAGATCTTGGTTAAAGCAAAGCAGAAGAGACGAATTGTCTCTACACAAATGTTGCTGGAAATTGATGCAATGCTTTCTGATTCCAAATTAGCACCTGGGATGCCTCTTAGGAGAACAAGGTCCTTGCAGAAATCTACTTTAGAAAGTAATAAATGTTTGTCCCAATCAGTTTCCAATCAAGCTAGTCTTGTTGAGCCTGTTACCCTTTGTTACAACAGCCTCAATGATTCTGCAGTTGATGCAGAAAAGTTATCTATTCACAAGTCAGGTGAAGATGCTGAGCAGGCGGAACAAAATGCACAACTCGAAAGTTTATCTAGAGAAAAGATTCAGTCATCTAATCTAGCATGTGCAACACCATCTAAAAGGGAAAATGCTCTGTCACCTGTTTGTGTGGCTGACGATCTTCCAAGGGCACTAAAGAAACTTTCAACAACAACACCTGTGGCCCGTGAGCTTCTTAGATTGGAACCGTCGGAAGCATCAGCAATGCCCCTGCAGAAAGATGTAGACAGAAAAAAAGATATGACAAGTTTCCGTGTTTTGTTCAGCAATCATTTGGATGAGGATACAGTCAAGCAGCAGAAGAAGGTGATACTTACTATTATTTAACATCAGTGGAATTTGTGAAAATGCTTCTTCAACTACTGGATATTAACTGACAGTCTAATTTTGCTAATTTTCCTTTGTAGATCCTCCCACCCTTAAGAATTGCAGTTGCATCCTCGATCTCAGATGCCACACACTTTGTGGCAGATAAGTTCATGCGGACACAGAATATGCTAGAAGCAATTGCTTTTGGTAAACCAGTGGTAACATCAATGTGGCTCGAAAGTTGTGGCCAAGCAAGTTGTTTTCTTGATGAGAGGAATTATATATTGAGAGATACTGAAAAGGAAAAGGAGATAGGATTCAACATGCAAGTTTCGTTGGCTCGTGCATGCCAATGTCCAATATTGTTGGTAATTGCTAGTAGTTAGGTGTCTGAGGTTATGTTGGTTAGATATTTTTCTTATTTTTTGACTTCACCAAATATTTCTGGATGATGCAACTAATAATAGTCTCATGACTAATAGCTTCTTTGTATTTCACAAACTTCATTGCAGGGTAAGACAGTGTACATGACACCAAATGTAAAGCCTAGTAGAGAAATTCTGTCAAGTGTTGTGAAGGCAGCTAATGGACAGGTTTTCTTTTATCTTATTACATAAATGGTGTAATTTCTTGTTCTTGGCGTAGCAATTTTTGATGAATATGCAATTGCCTATTGTGATCGTGCAAAATGTTAGTGTAGGTCAGGTTCCACTTGTTTGTGGGTCATGGATGGAGTTCCTTACACCCTTGACCCTATTACTAATGCATGTGAGAGGGCCAAGCCACTTATAGTCCAACTTCTATAATTAACCCATGTTTCTAATTTAAATCATTTCAAGCTTTTGATCTTAATCCTGAAGCACATTCTAATGAGGATTTTATAATTCAACATTTTTTTCATCAGTATAATTAACCATTGTTCTACTTCTAAAAAAATGTTCCATGTCTTGACTCATGAGTTACGCAATTCTCATTCATGGTAAAGTAACACCACTTATTTGTCTTGTTATCACAAAGAAAAAAAGAAAATGGCTGATGGACTGTTAGTACTCAATCCAGTCAATTTATGATGTGATGCTGTGTCAGTGATGAATTAAGATTTCACTTTATCTTCAAGTAGACTCAAGTATTCTCGTTTTAGGCAATTGCGAGAATTGGGAGATCCATAACGAAGCAAGCTGGAGTACCAGCTGATCTTTTGATCATTTCTTGCTTAGAAGATTACTCTCTATGCATACCACTGCTTGAAAAAGGTAAATTTCTGTTGCTCTGAATTTTAAACAATGATAAGCATTCTTGTGACTTAACAAAATCATTTTATTGATTTGGTTTGGTAATAGGAGCTAGGATCTTCAGCCCAGAACTTTTGCTCAATGGTATTGTCATCCAGAAGTTAGAGTTTAGCAGGTTAGTTCCGCAGTTAAAGTTCTAACAACGGGTTTCCAAGCTACTCGTTATTTTGACTTTCTTTTCTGGTTCTTCCTATCATCAGACATCAACTCTTCACGGATCACGTTAAAATGACTCGCTCAACGATATGGTTGAAAGATAAAGTTGGTGGTCAGTTCCTTCCAGTTAACAGGTGTACATAGTTCTGTCATCCTTTGATGCAAAATCCCTGACCTTCTTGCAACATCTACTTATAAGGAGCATCACTTGGGCCTTGCTCGTATCTATCTGTAGAACACACCTTTCCTTTCAGTTATGTCATTCTTTTCTTTGTCCTCTTAAAATTCAAAAGTAAGATAAATGTGCGAGTGTTTAATGCAGGTCATCCATATGGAATTCTTTTGTTCTGCATGGACACAGTGACGACAAATTATGTCATGTATACTATTTTTGTACATTTTCAGAATGACATGCAGTTCATGGGTTAATAATAAACTCATATCTGATCCAGCCAACTATAATCATTCAAAGTATATGACAATTACTTTTTTTTCCAGCCTGGTGAGTGGTGAATGATGACTTGCTTGGTCATCTCTAAAGAGAAGTAGTTATTTAGTTATCAACGGGAATAATTTGATAATTATTGATAACTTATGAATCAAGAAATTGTTGATTCAAAATGTATTACTAGTTTCTTTTTCTTGTTTATTTGTCATTAAGTCATCGTTGCATTTTAAATTCATTTAGTTGGGCTGAGTTTATTCTCAGATTGAGTACTGAGTCATGGGTAGATCTTTCCCTAGAGATAAGTACGATTTTGCAGGAAAACGGATACTGAAAATTCTGAATCTTTTTCTCCCGGTGTAAATTAAAGGATTACAAAATTAAGGTTATGTTTATTTCATTGAAAATAGAGTATAATATTGTTTTCATAAAATAAATTATTTTCTTGTGTTTAGCTGTGTGATTAAAAATAAGTTACAATATAGATTAGTGATTATGTATGAATAATGTGGGAGGAATTCTGAGAACTGATATAAATTGCCCTTTTACCGAGACGAAAATAATTTCCAATCTTCTTATTGATTTTTAATTTTTTTATTAGCAAAGATGAAGATATGAATAAAACAAGTTTGAAAATTCTTTTTCTTTCCTAAAATAATATATCAACCGTAACTTAATCATCGTATATAATTCTTTTCATGAGTGGTAACATGATAAAAATCTTTTGGTCTCTACAACCGTAAGAGGCAAAGATGGTTATAGATCACTCTATATACATACTGTTAAATTAACATATCGTGACTAAATTCCTCATGCAACTTATATAATTAATTAATATATATTAATCAGACTGATTCGACAATTTAAAATCCGCGGCCACTATATTAACAAACTAAGTAAAATAGATTGATCATGATTATCAAAATCATGACTATCATCACTAATAGGAGTGAAAGTAAAACCGGACGAATGTTTTTAACGTGAAAAAAAAAATTATTATGTTTTACTTAAAAAATATTATCAGATAGTATTTTCGGACTTCTATATTTTTATAAATTTTATATTTATGATAATATTAAAAAATATTTTATTATATATTTTTTTGTTATATATGATAATATCATTATTTCTAACTTATATAGTTTTGTCAATATTTATTCACATTTTTTTTTACAAACATAATAATACATATATTTGTAAAATTTTAACTATGTAGCTCTTCATAAGCTTCTCGAAATGATTTTTTAATTTTAAAAATTATCTGGATTTTTTAATTTAAAAAGACTTAAAATTTTTATGTTGGGTCAATTCGATTTTTTTAGATTTTCAGTCTTTCTATTTTTTTTCTCACACCCCTAACCACTAATGTTATATTGGTTTAATTGAATATTGAATTGAGAGACAACTCGTGATTGTAAAAATAATTTACAAATCCAAAATTTTTAAATCATGATCAAATACACTGAAGGACCTAGATGACACCAAGAGGGGGGTGAATTGATGTGTTAAAAACTTTTACTCTCTTTGATTTAATCTAGATGTGTTATATCAGCGGAAGCAGACATATACGAATGTAAACACAAACAGAGAAGAGAGTAGAGAGAAAACAAACACAACACAAACACGCAATTTGTTATCGAGGTTTAACCGAACTCCTGACCTACGTCCCCGCTCCGATCTTCTCCCACGAGATCTTCGGAGTTCACTATCTCCTTCTTCAAAGGGCGAAG
>LTAE01001416.1:2707-28714 GCA_001647135.1 Pontederia paniculata | reverse complement strand
AGTTTTCCGGTCGTCCACTGTCTCCTCCTGAGCCCTCTGGACGATCGCTCCCCAACCTTGTATAGAAAGTATTTGTCTTGGGGTCGCCCATTCATCAATCATCGGACGACCTCCTCGGTTTAGTCTTTTGCTCCGGTCATCCTTTCTTCATCTCTGATCGACTTGTCTACCTCTGATCCCTCCATGTATCATTCAGCTCATCCATATGCACTCCCTCTGATACTGGTCGATCTCTTCATATCTTTGGTCGACCGTTTATGCTTCTGCTCTCCATTACATACTCTTTCTCTGAAACTGGTCGACCGCTTCATATAATTAGGACGCACACTGCACACATGTAGTTCTTCTGATATATATTATGTGTGCACTGGTCGTCCATTCATTCAGCTCAGGTCGACCACTATTCTGAACTTGAATATGTCTTGTAACATAAATAAGCTCAATAAGTTCATTAGTACAGACTGAGTTCACTTACAAATTTGTAATCATTCAAAACATTCTCGAGATCCTAGATTCAACATAAACTAGAATTTAAAAATGTTGTTTAATCAATCTTGCTTATTGTAGAATGAGCAGAGTTTTCAATAGTTTTTTTTTCTTTCTTTGTTCAAGAATACCAAAAAAAAATAAATGTACCTTTTTCCCGGTAAAATTCGTAGCTCAATTTCATAGATTCATACGGTAAAATTGTATAGCACAAGCCCTTCGCCATCTATTGGCCGCAGCCAAACGAAGTCCAAGAATCCACCACCATTTTACTACTACCACTTCACCTCCAAACCAGTGATCCAGAGGGAGAGCGAATTCCACATCCTCATCCGAAGCGTTCTCGCTTTAAACCTCCTCCGTAGGAAGGAAGGAAGGAGACATGCTTATCCGCAGAGGCTTCGCCCGCGCCCTCTCCACCCATCGCGCCGCTCGTATAGCCGCCGCCGCCGCCTCCTGCTCCAACTCCCTTCTCTTCTCCCGCCTTCCCGCCCAAAACCCCTCCAAACCCTTCTATCAGTGCCTCCCCTTCCCTCCTCCTCCTCCTCCTCACTCCGCCCGCTTCTCTTCGCTCTCCGCCGCCAAGCACGCCAAGCGGCCGAAGACCCCTTGTGCCACGCTCGTCGAGGTGGGCGGCTTCAAGATTGCCAAAGATGGTACTTTTCGTCGCTTTCGCCTAAAGGCCGGATTTTGTCATTGCTCTTTCGATCAAAATTGGATCTTGCTTTTATTTGGTTATTTTGTTTTTGTTATTTTTCGTTGAGGGGTTTTGATTGTTCTGCTGGGCGGGTTTCCTGTTTATAGATGTGGTAAGGGAGAGCGATCCGACGAACAATGTGCCCGATACAATATTTTCAAAGATTGGGTTGCAGCTCCACCGGAGAGACAACCATTCCATTGGGATATTAAAGAATGCGATATACGATTATTTCGATAAGGGTTACGGTGGGAAGTTCGTCAAGCTTGATGACCTTTGCCCCATCGTTTCCGTTCAGCAGGTGAGAGCAAGATGGTGATGTTGCCTTCCTTCCTGGTCTCTTTGTGAGACAGATTTTGCTTGTAGGCAGGCAAATTTGACATGTCTAGCATTTGCACTTCTATCTTGATTTTTGAAAATTTTCCTTTGGTTATATAGTACCTTATAAGACGTGCTTTACAGTTATTATATTCTTTTTCACTTACAGAATTTTGATGAAGTATTGGTTCCCTCTGATCACGTAAGCAGGAGTTATAATGACACATACTATGTGGACACCAATACAGTCTTGAGGTGTCACACTAGTGCTCATCAAGCTGAACTATTGAGGAAAGGGCATACACATTTTCTTGTGACAGGTGATGTCTATCGTAGGGATTCTATTGACTCAACACATTATCCTGTATTCCATCAGGTTCGTTTGTCTGTCAGATTTGTGATTTAAGTTTTCACAGGGGCTTCGGCAAGTTGTTATTTTTAAATGCTGCATAAACAGATGGAAGGTGTACGTGTCTTCTCTCCGGAGGAATTTGGCACGGATGGTACAACTTATGCAGCTGATGATTTAAAGAAGTGTCTTGAGGGGTTGGCAAGGCATCTGTTTGGTACTTTGAGCCCCTAAATTCTCCTTCATACTTTTCCTTTTTCAGATATGTGTTACCTATCCTACATAATAAATTTATAATGGCATGACTTATTACCTGGGCTTATAATCTATTTTTTATTTCATGAGAAAACTCATAATCTTATGTACCTTATTGTACATATAGGTGCTGTGGAGATGCGATGGGTTGATACTTACTTTCCATTCACTAATCCATCCTTTGAACTAGAGATTTATTTTCAGGTTGATTTTCTCTTTGTTAATGCCATTATTTCAGTTTAACCGTCCCTATGAAGAGTTGTAAACATGACCTGAATATTTTTGGAAAATTAGCTGGGATGTTATATCCATTATGTTTTAGTTTTTTAGATTGGAAGTTTGATGTTTTGATCTGATCAGGTGTTCTTTAACCGTTTCTAAAATTCAAGGGCTATATTTCTCAGGGTTGAACTTACATAGGATCCAAATTAACAAATATATGCTCTTTCATTCTGTAGCTTGTGCATCAAAGAAAACTTCATTGCTTATTGATTTCTAATCCCAAGTATTGTAGTAGATGATTCTATCACATTTGCCTTATTTTCTGATGACAATCATAGGAAAAATGGATGGAAGTTTTAGGATGCGGTGTGACTGAGCAGGAAATTCTTAAAAGAAATGGTAAAGCAGACTCCATTGCCTGGGCATTTGGACTTGGGTTGGAAAGACTCGCAATGGTTCTCTTTGATATCCCAGACATTCGGCTTTTCTGGTCCAATGATCAGCGATTTACATCACAAGTAGGCTATTTTATTCGCAGAAAATAATGGATATGTCCTTAACTTTTAGGTTTGACTTTTTTTTTTACTTTAAAATCATTTGATTAGTCCATATTCCTGAAATGTCAAGTGTTATGGTATGAAACAAACATTCTATTGTGGACTTAATCTGTAGCTTTTGAATTAAAGTTTACAATTCAATGCTGCTGGCGGGATAATCCCAATTCAATTATATTCCATGTTCCCTCAAAATTAGTGTTGTGCTTGTTTTGAGAAATCATATTTATACTGATATCTGATTTTCTATTTGTTGAAAAATGACTTTTATGCTTCATATGTGCATATATCCTTAATAAAGCACCTTTTGTTCCACCAGTTAGCTTCTCGCTGACTGAAGATATCTGTTCGAGCGAGAGGCTGATGTGGTCTATATAGCCGAACCTATTCTTTTTTCATTTCAGATTAATGTGGGATGCAATCTGTAATCTAAAGATGCTGCTTTACACTATTAGTGTGCCTTGTCTGGTGATGCTTAAAATAAGTCCTCAGCACGCTTACAGGAAAATGATTTAGAAATAAGTGCTTCAGTTGATTCTTGTTGAAAATTTTAAGTATTTAATTTCAGAAGTTCCTGATTTTTGTTTTCTCTTTAGTTTGCTATACAAATAAGTACGCAAGTAATCATCACCAAAAAAAGGAACAGAAAGTGCCTACAAGTTGTGAAACATGCCTTTTTCTTCAGCCTTTTCTTTTTATAGAGACCTTCATGTGAAGTGATGTACGCAAGTAAAAGTATCCTAAAATGATAGCAACTCTCTGAACTCTTTTGATAGGGGCTCTCTAATTTCTGGTCATGATTAATATATTAGTATAATTTCTTAGAATAGTTTTGGCATTATTTCTGGGATCATTCTTCTGTGGTGCTCATTTTTTGGTAATTGTTTTGAAATGCTCCAAGGTTCTCCTATGTATTCACTTTTATAATTTGTTCTGATATAAGCTATTGCTTCACTGGTTCAGTTCTCAGAAGGAAAACTTGGCGTCAAGTTCAAGCCTTTCTCGAAGGTAATGTTTTTGTCCTTTTGGGTTACCTTTTCTCCTCTTCTGTTTCTCTCTCCATTAAATATTATAAGTATACTAGGTAATCCATGAAAGTAGTAACAGTTAATCTTTTGCTCATCTCATATACTAAAGAAAAAATCCCTCAAACTAGTGTTAACTTACTTGAGAACGAGAAATTTATCCACTCTTTACTAATCAATTGATTATGAGTAATATCGAAAAGGTAACTGACATGGAATGTCACAGAATTCACCTCTAAGGTCACTTTGTATGCATCACTTCAGGATTAGTAGACTTCTTTTGCTTTGTTAAATACTTGTGCTCTTATAGGTTCAAGAATCAATAAAGCTCCAAATGGAACTCAAATTCTAATGTTATCATATGCAGAATGACGGAATACATTATTTGTTCTTTTGCTATGCCGTTGATGTCACCAGTCCCTAGGTAACGATGTCTTGTTGATATTGTGATACTTTTTCTGCAGTTTCCTCCATGCTATAAGGACATGAGTTTCTGGATAAGCGATTCATTCACAGAGAACAACTTGTGTGAAGTTGTTAGAGCAATTGCTGGGGATCTTGTAGAGGAGGTATGATTTTTTGCATATGACATTTTCAAAATGGAAGCTAGGTAAAAGCTGATTTTTTATGCAATTTTATTGATTACATTTACGAAGCTATTGGTGATATATAAACAAGGATAAATCGCCATATTCGAATAATGTGATTGCGAACACCTAGCTTGAAAGGTATTTTTCTATTTTGTATGACCACAGACGTCCACAATTTGATGCACACCATAAGGCACCTATTAAGCATTTGATGTTAGTGTCCCTTGCCATTTACCGGAATTCTGGGTATCACCATTTGATAGAAATAAATTTATTATAGATTGTTTTGACTTAATGTTCACGGCTCTGGTGTATGAACCATAATATTATACCATATGTCGTTTGGCTAGTAAATAATGAAGAATGCAAAATATTAATGGGGTGTTTCCCCTCGTATAATTCCATATTATTAACATGGCGAACTTAGAATTATTTTGTTTACTTACTTTAATATGTATGCAATTTGAATTGTCTAACTATACAAATTACTTATGATGTGACAATCTATATTCCCTAGAAAGGGTATATCTTTATATATTACCACTTAAATAGCAATCTTATTTATATTTACTTTTCATATTTATCTTCCGAATCTTGCATTAATTAATCATAAAATAATAAAATACATAATATAGTAACAACAATTATAATAATGTACTAAAACAATAAATTATTAATAAGTAATAATATATTGTTAATGA
Source organism: Pontederia paniculata (assembly GCA_001647135.1). NCBI lineage: Eukaryota > Viridiplantae > Streptophyta > Magnoliopsida > Commelinales > Pontederiaceae > Pontederia > Pontederia paniculata. The sequence continues at coordinate 23,517 of LTAE01001416.1, read as the reverse complement.
TTAGTAATATTATTTTAATATTACAATATTGTTATTAATAATAACTAGTGATTAATTATAATAATATTGCAAATAAATAATAAATGTATTATTGCAGTTTAAAAAAATTAATATTGCAAATTTTAAATAATGTATTGTTATCAGTTTATTTGAAAAATTAATAATTATTTTTAAATATATTTATCTAATACAGTAATTTATGAATTCATGATTCGAGTTTATAAATTTTGACTTAATAATATAAACTTTTAAGCTTGGCAGTGTTTATAAAGGTTATTTTGGTTAAAAAACGTACATTATCTAGTAATTTTTTATAAGCAAAATTTGAATTGTCTATGTCAATTTAATAAGTGACCATTTTTTTGTTAGACAATGTAGATTACTGAGTAATGTTGAGTGGACACACCTTTAGCGTTGTGTTTTTATGTGTGGTATTAAAATGTATATAGAATAGAGTATAGCACACCACATCTTTGTCATATTGTTCCCTCATGGGTCTTACTGTTCAGTGTTTGCATCAGTGTACCTGTGAAATTCAACTTTTGGCCTAATTATAGTTCCTTCAGTGGAAATTACTTTATTCTCGGAGATGTCGAGCTATCCTACTAGTTGCTTGTGAACCACTTAGTTTCAGCATAATGCTTGTATTTCTCGGCAGAGAGATATTATGCGAATAATATACTTCTAGCACGAGCATTGTTAAAAGATTGTGCAGGAATTTGAGGTGTTCTAGTTTTTCTATTATACCATAGCGCCCTTAAATATGTAGCATAATATTGTCGTCCATCAATAAAATTTGGATGGTTGTCCCTTTCAAAAAATTTGGGTGGTTGCGCAACTTGTCAACCATCCTTCAATTCCTCAAAAAAAAAAAAATGAAATAGAAGTATATATTGTTTGTGTGAGGACAATACTTTCAGGATTGCTTGATACTTGGTTCCTAGGATGCAACTATGTGTCTCATGGTTTTAGTCTGTGAACTTCATAACAAACCACTGTCTCAAGTCGTTCTTTTTTTCGTGCTATGTTTTTGTCATTTTTCATGATTACTGTTTCATGAAACTGAGGATTTACTGTTTTTCTGCCCATTTCTCTCTTTGATCACTGTTAAATTCTGTTTGATATGCAGGTGAAGTTGATTGATAATTTTACTAACAAGAAAGGTATGACCAGTCACTGCTACAGGATTGCTTACCGATCTATGGAACGGTCACTGACCGATGAAGAGATTAACCAGTTGCAGGTTTGTCAGATCTGTGAACAAACATACATTTTATTCAAATGCCTTATGAAACTAATGAATTGAGACGTTTCTGTATGCTTTGTTTGCAGTGGAATGTTAGAGACAAAGTGGAAAGTAAACTGAAGGTGGTACTCAGATGAGTTAGGAGCCAATATTTTTTGTGTACACTGTGTAGACATTGATCATGTACTAATTACAAACAGACCTGCTGTATTTTTTTTTCTTGAAAGGTGCTTGGGTTTTTTTTTTCTTTTTGCTCTATGTTGAAACAAAAGCAAAGCCTAAACATCTAAAATAATGTCTGCTTCAATTAGTGATAATTTAATAAAATGTATGTATACATTTATTTAATAAATGTCCCATCTTAAAACTAAGCCTCTAATATTTGTTCTCTTAGCAACTCTCTCATCCAAGGCATGTTTTAGTTCATGACAATTGAATTTCTCCCAACAAAATTATGTGTTGTCTTAGGCACTATTTTCTAAATGATCTTTTGCTGAAAAGCATTGTAGCCAGGTTACTCCAAGTTCTTAATTATCCTGGTTATTGGATAAGGATTTAAAAGCTCCTGCATCCTAGCATCATTTCTTTCTGGTTGCAAGATCCAACTCCTAATGGAAAAAGTTATTTGCCGGAATTAAAAAAGACACATTTTCTGAGCAAAAAAACAAAAATAATAGTTTTGGAAAATATTTTATCATTAACCGTTATATTGATAACTATTGAAAGCAGGAAATAAATGTGTAAGCAATTAAAATTTTAGAGGAAAAGAAAAGGATGTCCAACGGAGATGAAAATTTGTGTCATGCTTGTGTCAATCAACTTGTGTTTGACAGTGCCAAAAAGGATGGAGGGGATATAAATTTGTTGTTCATGCTGATTAGACTATCCTTCAATATGATGATGAAAATGAAAATCAAAAGCATGACTGGGAAAGAAAAGCCACCGAACGGACAAGCTAAAACAAAACACTATTGGCATGTACATAAGCGTTCAATGTCTTGTCTTCATCTCTCGACCAACAAAGAATACATCGAGAAGTGATTTAAAAACCTTTCGATCTTAGCAGATCTTGGATGAGAAGTTTGTAGATGACTATCATCCAGTTGTGATAGGAGTATCTCATTCAATGTGTGCTAGATTTGATTAAAAATTGCATTCCCTATTAATTTGTCCTTTGGACTAGACTTATGTTGATTCAAAATTATCCATCGCTACGCTGCTCCCAAGGACTAGTAAAATCGAAATACCAGAATTCTTGAATCATCTCAATGAGTTCAAAGTATGTTCTCTTTTCTTTCTTTTTCTTATGTGTCTTGCTCGAAAAAATCGTGTCATACCATCCCAAAAGTGACATTAGGGCACCCTGATATGTCTTGACCTCAATGATCATCCATGTTGTTTACATCTTGCATATATAGATGGAGTGGTTACAAATGGTTGTTAAGAGGTTGCAATAATATTCGGTAGAAGAGGAATGAGTCTCTAGTCCAAGAAATCAGCAAGTGCATGACGTGTTCCAATACGCCCCCTCAAGCAAGACGCGGTCGTCAACGCAGACGAAGCTTGTCTCAAATGAAAATAAACCGGGAGCCGACGACAGGTTTCGTTAGAACATCTGCAAGTTGATCCTTGGTTGAGATGTACCAGACTGATAGACGCTTATTAGCAACCTCGTCACGGACAAAATAATAGTCTACTTCGACATGCTTGGTGCAGGCGTGAAAAATGGGATTTGTTGTTAGGTATGTTGCACCGATATTGTCACACCATAGGATGGGTGTTGTTGTTGTCGGGCAAGCAAGTTCTGCAAGTAGTGAGCATAGCCAAATGATTTCAGCAGTTGCATCAGTGATCGCCTTGTACTCAGATTCTGTAAATGACCGAGAAACGGTTCGCTGCTTTTTTGCAGACCAAGAGATCAGATTCTGGCCAAGATAAATGAGGTAGCCTCCGACAGATTTCCGATCAGCTGAACAACTAGCTCAATCGACATCAGAATATGCATGGATTTGCACTAATGATTGTTGTAGGATATGAAGACCGAGATCCTGTGTGGCTTTCAAATATCGCAGTAGGCGCTTGATTGTTTGCTAGTGAGTATCAGATGGTTGGTGCATGAATTGGCTCAGACAGGTCACAGCGTACGCGATGTCAGGTCTAGTGATAGTGAAGTATTGTAGAGCTCCAATGGTCTAGCGAAACAGAGTGGGATCTTTGAAGACATCTGTGGTGGTAGGAAGTAATTTTGTGGTAGTTGCAAGTGGTGACTTCACCAGTTTTGAGTCAGCCATGTTGGTCCGCTGAAGTATATTTGAAATATATTTCTGTTGGGAAAGGGTGATGCCATTGTTGGTGTGGAGCACTTCGACGCCAAGGAAGTAATTTAGCCGGTCGAGATCTCGTAGTGTGAACCTGTTGTTTAAATGCGTGACAATCTTCTGGAGAAGCGATAGTGAGGACCCTGTAAGTATCAAGTCATCGACATACACGAGGATGCAAGTAATAGCATTCTGATTGTGATATATAAATAGTGAAGAATCTGTCTTTGAGCCAGTAAAACCAAAAGCTATCAAGGTTGAAGCGAGAGTGTGGAACCAAGCTCTTGGGGCTTGTTTTAGACCGTAGAGTGACTTGTGGAGACGACAAACATGGTTGGGCAGATTTTTGTCAATGAAGCCGGGGGGTTGTTCCATGAAGATTGTCTCGGATAGGTCACCATGAAGGAATGCATTGGAGATGTCGAGTTGTCGAAGAGGCCATCATTGAGTGATGGCTAGAGAAAGGATTATTCGGATGGTTGTTGGCTTGACAACAGGGCTGAAGGTATCGTTGTAGTCGACTCTGGGCGTTTGGTGATAACCCTTTGCCACGAGGCGTTCCTTGTATCTTTCGACGTTGCCATCAGGTTTGAGTTTGGTCTTGAAGAGCCACCTGCAGCCAATGACATTCATGGACGGCGAGCGAGGAATAAGTGTCCAAGTACCATTGCGAATTAGAGCGTTAAACTCTTCAGACATTGCATGACGCCAATGAGAGTGCGGTTGGACAAAAGTAAATGAGGTTGGAGTGGTAGTGGTCTGAGACATGAGAACTTTGAAACCAGCCAGACGACGATAGTCTAATGGTTGTCGAGGTCTTAACACACGTTGTATGATTGGTGGGGTTGAGGGAGGAGGGGAGCATGGGGGGGTGATTGAAGCGAGTGTCGAGGGTGATAATGGGTGTACAGGGGTCGAGCTAGGAATAGCTGAAGTAATAGGAATGGCACACCAAGGTGAAGAAGGTTGTACACGTGGGGTAGGTGCATGCATCATGGCAAAGGGAAATGAGTATTCATCAAAAACTACATGGCGTGAAATGTATATTCTGCCAGTAGGGCGATGGAGACAACGATAGCCAACAGTGTTTGCAGGATATCCAAGGAAGGTGCATGGAAGTGACCAGGTGTCGAATTTGTGTGAGTTGTAAGGGCGAGTGAGTGGATGAGCAGCACAACCGAATTTTTTTAGAATTTGTAGTCTAGCTTCTTGTGGTGTATCGTATGGTGTGGAATGTCGAAGAACAAGTGTAGGTAAACAATTTATGAGATGAACAGTCGTTTCGGCAACATAATGCCAAAAATGTGAGGGTAGTGATGCGTGGTTCAGGAGAGTGAGAGTAGTATCGATGATATGACAAATTTTACTTTATGATGAACCATTTTGTTCATGGGTATGGGCACATGTGAGGCGATGAATGATACTGTGATAGCGTAGGTAATTAGTTAATGCAATGAACTCACCTCATCTATCAGTTTGGAGACTTTTAAGTTTGACATCAAATTGTTTTTCCAAAAATGAATGAAATTGCGAAAAAAAGTTTTGCGACATCAGACTTATGAATTAAAGGAAAGATCCAAGTAAATTTAGTGAAATCATCAACAAAGAGAACAAAATAATGGTGGCTTTCAAATGATGGCTGCGGCGACGGCCCCCAAACGTCAGCAAACAAGAGTTCAGGGGGGTTGTGCTCTTGGTTGGGGAGGTTGGGAGATGCAAACGCGTAGCTTTTCCCTGAAGACATGCTGTGCATTTACCGATAGAAGCAGAGGAGGAGTGTTGAATTTTATTGGTGCGAAGAACATGTCAGACAGTACGGTGGTGGGGGTGTCCTAGACGCGCATGCCATGCATCTGTTGAGACGATTGTGGTGAGGGCAACAGGAGATGGCGGGGGCACTAGGAGGTGGTAAAGGCCGTCTTTAAGCCTTCCGTACAGTAGTGGTTGGTGCGTTGATTGATCCTTGACAACAAAGTAATTCAGGTGAAATTCAAAATAACATTTGTCATCTATCGAACATTGACGAACGTAAAGGAGAGATTTTGTTATGCGAGGGACATGCAAAACTTTAGACATTTGCAATGGTCGAGAGTTGTTGTTAAGATGTAGCTACCGACATGTTTAATTGGTAAGTGCATACCATCACCGACTTGGACTTGAGCATCTCCTGGATAAGCTTCTGTTGAGTGGAGAGACAAGAGATTAGGCGTGACATGGTTAGTTGTTCCTGTATCAGGGAACCAATCGGTATAGGGCCCAAGCACAGAGACTGTAGGTGACGATGAAGCAGGAGGGCGCTGAGTCGCTGCATATGCCTGAGGAGGAAGGGATGCTGGATGGCGGCGACTGCACTGATACGGTGAGTGCCCCACAATGCCACATACGGGGCATGGAACGGGGCGTATGTAGTGGCGACCATAGTTGGATCGACCGCGACCATGTCCTCTGTTCCCAAAACGTCCACTATTGTTGGAGAAGACTGCCTGCATTTGAGTTGTGTTGGCAGTAGGTGAGAACGAGTCACTGGTACGTTGATTGTTCATGCATATTTCGTGATTTAGTAAGACACTTTGTAGTTCTAGAAAGGGGACAAGTGTGGATCTTGAGGAAAGAGAGGCGACAATGTTGTTAAAATCGTTGTTTAGATTGTTGAATACAATAGTGTTAAAAATGGAGGTTGAAAGAGGGTGTCCTGCTGCTGCTAATTCGTTAGATAGCAGCTTCGCCTGGCGGAGGTAAGTGGAGAGGGGAAGATCACCTTGTCTCAAATTTTGTAATTGCATCTGAATTTGGAGAAGGCGAATCTCTGTAGGAGCACCATATGCTTGTTGTAGCGCGAGCCAGACCTCTCGCGATGTGCGGAGGCCAACCACAATTGGTAAAACTTCTTCAGACAGGGAGGAGAGGAGCCAACTGAGAAGTAGTTGGTCACGTTTGTTCCACTCAATGCATTCTGGAGATGGTGTAGTCACAGGCATGGGATTACCAGTTGATGGATCAGGGCATGTGACAGTACCATCAATGAAGCCCTTGAGATCGAAGCTATTGATCAGAGGAAGGAGTTGGGTGATCCATAATAGGTAATTTGTAGGTGTAAGTTTGAGGGAGATGAAGTGGTGGGCTTGGTGAAGTGTAGGTAAGGATGATGTGGGCATAGTCTACTCGTTTGCTACTGCAAATGAAGAGGAAGAGGTATGGGAGGGTGATGAGGATGCCATCATAGATCAATTGGCTCTGATACCATGATAATGTATTGACCTCGATGATCATCCATGTTGTTTACATCTTGCATATATAGATGGAGTGGTTACAAATGGTTGTTAAGAGGTTGCCATAATATTCGGTAGAAGAGGAATGAGTCTACAGTCCCAGAAATCAACAGGTGCATGACGTGTTCCAATACACCCGACCTGTATTCAATCGTGCCAGGTTGGATCAAACCGGGCCATTAATTTTAATTATTTGTTTATTATTTTTAATTTTTTTGTTTAATTAAAAAATCCTAAACTTTTACTATAATAAAATTTATGCTTTATATCATATAGTGTAGTATCAAATATAACCATATCTTAAATTTATAAATTAGTAATTAAATAATATGTGTATGATTTAATAATTAGTATATACTATATAAGAATATATGTCTTATAAGAAAATGATTTATTATATAAGTTAAATATATGTTAAATCATAAAAATTATGTTGGATGATGGAATTGAACTTGAGTTAAAAAGGTGAATGGACATCTTGACTATAAAAAAAATCTCATATATAATGATATTTAATAACAAAAAAGAATAGTTTTTTTATATATTTTTCAAAAAATCATTGAGTCCAACTTTGTCATGTCGGGCTCGATCGGGCTCGTGCTCATCGAAGCCGTGAAGGACCAAGCCAAAAAGCCGACTGGGGTTGCTCGGTCTGGCCCGGCCAATGCACAAGCGCAATGCCCAAGCCGATCTGACCCGAGCTCTGTCTCTATCCAGGAACCAAGAAAACGGATTTGAGTTAGTATCGGTTGCTTCTTGCTTCAAAAGTTTGGGGTGGTACTTGGAGATGTAATGAAAAAATGTTGACTGTTGTCTTAATTAGTTACATAAATATGTTTAATCAATCATCATATTTTTTTGATGACAATTATCAAACTCATTATCCAACTTACAAAGTGGTGTTGATACACGAAAAATGCATTGCATGTCATGGATTTTGTATGAGATTATGCATTTTCAATATCCTCGCAACTTTATATAAAAAGAAATCGATGTAAGTCAATTCAACCTGACCATGTTGTGATCTATCAAGTTGAGTATATACCCATTTAGTATCGATTTAAATCGGATCGGGTTGAATCAGCTAATCAGATTATACATAATAATAATTTTTTAACAAACATATACTAGAAAATAAAATATATTTTCAGAAAATAGAAAATAATAGAAAATTAAATAAATAATCCAATGGTAAAGAATAATGAAAATGGTAACTATGGTTAAACCTAAGATAAAATTAAATTAATGAAATGATAACAAAATTAAAACTTAAGATGATAATAAAAATAGATAACCTAGGCTTGTCGAATTTGGTTCTCCCAACTCAAACTTGACCAAAATTTGTCGGATTTGTAGTTTTATCATGGATTTAACTTATCATTAAATTAAATTTGAGATCAAAGTCGACACAAATAATTATGTACTCTATTAGATTTAACAGGCCTAACTAAACAAACATTTTATGCTCTATGTATTAATCATCATATCCAAGAGTCCATTGTGCTCGAAATAATTTTAGGCAACATAATTTTTTCAATAATGATTACTTCACACTTCTTTTTATCGGATTAAATCTACTAGTAGTTGAGCCAATTTAAATAAATAGGATATTGTGAAAAAAGAAAATGAGGATGCCGTGAAGCTACAACCTCACACAATACTTATTTTTAATTTTTAGATTATGTATTTATTACATCATATGAAATAAAATAGTGAATTTAAAGGCAGTCATGGTCGTGATTAAGATTTCTTTTATTTAACTCGTTAATTGGCTATGTTATCACCTTTATATTATTACTATTATTGATGTTATTATTATTATTATTGTTATTATTATTATTATTATTATTATTATTATTTTGTTCCAACTCATGTTATAAATTAAATGGCACATATTTGATTGTGACAATGTTTATTGGATAATAGCGATAAAATCTTTATATAAATCATTAATTTTTTACTAGATTTATTTATGATCATATGTGATCATAGTTTTAAAATTTTCGTTCAATTTGTGTCGAGTCGGATCATATTTAATTATGATGGATGAAATTCTTAATCGATGAAGAAGATACTTTCACATGTTGGTATTTCATATATCATCTTAGTTTAATAATAATAATAATAATAATAATAATAATAATAATAATAATAATAATAATAATAATAATAATAATAATAATAATAATAATAATAATAATAATTAGTATTAAAGGTGAACATGCTAAGAAGATATATGGACACTGATTTCATCCTGATCGTCGATCTTTCATCTAACGATCCACAATACATATAATACAACTAGACGCCGATGCCGTCCCTTGGTTTGGTTCAAACTCATGCACCGTGGTGCTGCCAAAACCCACAAGAGAAACCCTTGTGGCGTGCGTTAAAGACTTTCCGAGTTCAAGTTGCAACACTCTCCTCTTCTCTCTTCCCCTCTCCGTTGCCGGCATTCTGTCGAGCATTTGCCGTGCGCACATCGGAGAAGACTCCACAAAGCAGCCACCATGAACCTGATCAGGAACGCCCTCATCTCCTCCGGTATTCCTCGACTCCAATGCCCTCTTTCTCTCTCTTCCCTAACCATCGTTGGATCCTCTCTCTCTCTCTCTCTCTCTCTCTCTCATTATTGGTTTCTGGGTGTAGTTCGTCGCCGCAGTCCGACGCCGGCGCTGCTGACCAAGTATCGGCCGTTTTCGGCGGACACGGCGGAATACGCCAAGCGGAACTACGCGAACAATGTCTCCGAGTACAACACCGTCATCGGCTCCCTCATCTTCCAGAGAAGGCAGGAGGAAAACGTCCTCGTGTTTTGACCTAAAGCTGTTTGCTTTTTTTGCCGCTGATGTGGGGTTTGTGGCATTTTCAGGTGGTATTTACTGAGGGATGTGTACGATGACATGATGCTCGACGGGGTCCAGCCCTCCCGCGACACCTTCCATTCCCTCATTGTTGGCACCATGAAGGGGAGTCGCCTCCAGGACGCATTCTTCTTCCGCGACGAGATGAGAGCTATGGGTTTGCCTCCGGATGTAATGCCTGTGCTGCTTGTCGAATACTAGTAGTTGTAGCGTTCAGACTATGAGAAATTTTGAGAAATCAAAATGTTGGGTTAAATGCTAAGATGAGGCTTTTCGTGATTGCAGGTTAACTTGTACAATTTCTTGATCTCTGCTTGTGGAAAATGCAAAAGTTCAGATACGGCAATTAAGGTGAGCAGTTGTTGTTTGTCCTGTGATCAAATAGCGTTTCCTTTTTTAGTTTATTTTTTGAGTTTGCAATCATGAAGACAAGGTTATCACTACGTTTGTTCATCTTTACCCTCATTGATTATTGGCTTGTTTCTGAAATCAACCTTTTGTGTAATTCTGAAGCTTTTGGAAGAAATGAAGATGCATGGGGTAAAGTTGAAAGGAGAGACTTATATTTGCCTCCTAAATGCACTTGCCGCTACAGGCCGTACAGATCAAGTGTATGTTATATGCATGTTTCCCTCTCAGAATGTCTAACATATGAGTGCTACTACAATGTAAAAGTTTGAGGAAAAAAACACAAGACAATTTAATATAATGCTTTTAAACAGCGATACCATGTTTGGACTTCAGCAGTTTCTGGCACCTTTGTTTTATTTTTTTTTAGGAATCTACCACCTTTATTGTTAGACTAAATCACGACGCACTTCTAACAAGCCTTTGCACTTTACCTGTTGATATGTATTAACCTGAAACCTAGTGATGCCTTAGAAATGAGCACAGAAGTTGTACATCACTTTCTTGAAAAGGTGCATATCTGGTGTAGACCGAATTCTGGTTTCAAGAAACAATTAAAACAGAGTAAATTTAATTTGTATGTCATACTTTCAGTACAGATCCTGTCAGCATATACTTTCTATCCTTTTTGGTTTGAGCTAGTTTATTTTAACTAAAATAATCCTGTGGATCGCAAAATCTGGTCTTAAAATTGCCATTGGTTCCTCTGATCAGCCAATTATAATTGAATATCCCTTTTTTTCTAATTCTTACATGCAACTTATATCTTATAAAATATGATTTCTAGACATGATTTAGTGAATTTGGATTATATTGACTGACATTGAGATCCATGGATTATGATACAGATACTCCATCGTTAGTGATATGACTGCTGCAGGTCTTGGCCTCAATAAGTTCTGCTATGCGGGACTTATAAATGCACATAAGAACAAGCAGCCCACAACTGATGAATCAACTTTGAAAGTATTTGCTGCATGCTTTATATCATTTTATGTTCTTTTTTGGAATAGTTCTAAGATTTTTTTTTTCTTTTAAGATTATTGATCTTGTGAAGCAATCCAAAGGTTGGTCTACCATTGAAACTAAAACTGATGGTGGAGAGAATATTATGATGAATATATCGGAGGAAGAGTTATATAATATCCCGACTGCAGAATTTACACATAGAAGAGGCTTTTTAAATAGGCAGTTGACAGTGTATCATGTAGCTTTGCACGCCTGTGCAGACTTGAAGAGTAAAGAGGTAAAAACATCAACCTGGATACATATAACTCATAATTTTAGCACTTGTACAATATTTCCCATTCAAGTTTAGGTGAATTGGATCTGAAGCAATGTGATTTTTACGTAGATGGTTGTTTTTTTTCCTGAACAAAACAAATTTTTTTCCTATTGCAAGGCTACATGAAAAACTTATTGTACTTAAAATTCTGCTTTTGATCTTTTTCATGATTCATGAGAACTCTTGTAATATCAATGTGGTAACAGATAATTAGATTAAATTACATAGACATTAGACGAAGGGAATACATGGAAGTCTTTTTTATTTTAATTCTTTTAGAAGCAATTTTATTCTAGTTTCTAGAAAATATTCGTAATGACACCAAAATGTCTCATATTTGAAGAGCTGCAGTTCCCTGACATAATCAAAATGGTCTCCTCAGAATTCATTAGCTGAATAAATCAAACTACATGTTCTGATTTAACTACGTTCAATACGCATATTAGGGCCTGTAATAATACATGGTTTTACTATTTTAAACAAGAGTATTCAACCAACTTTGCACATTGATCATGTTCTGATATGTGGCAATCAAAAGGTCTGAGGGTACATCCTTAACCTAGAACTTGATGGTTTAATTACGTGTTTAGCTTTTCAGTGGCCAGTTGTCTTTGATCAAACTGCTTAGTTGTATGCTTAGGGGTTGAAATGAATATATATTGATGAACATTATTGTTCTTTTGTAGAAACTTGTCCTGGTGCTGTATGGCTAGCATTTTGGCACTTATGAATAGATACTCTTGCAATGGTTTGATTAGATTGTTGGGGGCTAGGATATGATTTTCAGGATTACTTCCTAACTGATTTTCTATTCTTTATGAAGACATTGGAAACGCTTCTTGAAATGTTCAAACAAGATGGTTATTCCCATGATGCTTTCACTGTGATGCAAGCAATGAGGTAATTATCAATTGAAGCTTTCTCCCTCTAAAAAAAAAGACAAAATATTCTGAAAATAAAGAACTGGTATAGATTGGCTTGCTTGTAGGAAGATTTTGTCACTTTTATTTACATAATAAATTCTCTATTGTCTCTTTGGAGAATAATCCATTTCCAATCCTAATGTGATCGTGTACTTGTCAATCATAAACTCTTTCTGTTTACTTTTTTTGAGAAAGAACTCTTTCTATTTACTAATGTGACTTTCTAATCTTCACTGGGAAGTTTGTTTATTCCTCAATTCTGTATAGAACTATTACATATTTGGAATTACCCAAAAGTTTATTTATTCCTCAGTGGATTCAGACAAATGTGTGTACCTATAAGGATATAAGGTCTGGTGCATAGATAGAATTAATAGGTTTCTACTTTGTTGAACTAGTCTTTTGTCACCACAGTTGAATTTGTTTACCAAGTGGCATCCTTCCTGGAATGATGTTCAAGTGGATCATAGTGTTTATAAGCGAAAATGAGTCATGGTTATCCTAATTATCACACAGGATCTCAAATGCTTCTTCATAATTGGAGAAAATGTTAATGGTTTTGTTCTCTTGCAGCATATATTTTACGTCAGATTTGGTTTACTAACTTTGACATGTTGTCATGCCATAAACTTGCAGCATCTTTCATTAGCCTTTTAACAACATTGTTTCTCTGAATATATATATATATATATATATATATATATATATAGAGAGAGAGAGAGAGAGAGAGAGAGAGAGAGCTATTCACTTGTTCTCCTGGATTTAGTGATTAAAGCTAAATCATGACACATAAAAATACCAAATGGAGACTGAAGTTATGCAGCTAAATCTAATGGTTTATTGCTAAAGTTCACTTGCTGAATATTTTTCCTCATGTTATCATATTTATGCATGTCCTATACTCTGTCTTTGTCCAGTTCTCTTAAATTAATATCACTTTTCATTTTTAGGAGAATGAGATAAATGTTATGAATATCTCAAGTCTATCATCTTGCTTTCTGGATCCTTCGTCTGTTTCCTTTTTGTAATCGTGCTAAACCAATTTAGGTATGCTTTTCCAAAGCATTATTTATTTATTCTTTATACTGCCTTCATACAGGTGTTATTGTAATTGTGGGGACATTGATTCTGCTGTTAAGATCTTTGAGGAGCACACAGGTTCAAGAATGGGAGCTGCTGAGTTGTATGCTGTAAGTATGTAAATATAGCGAATAACGTTGTATTCAACTTTCACTTGATTATTAATATTGCAAACTTTCTGAGTCAAGATATGAATTTGTGTTATCTTACTGCCGTCAATATTTAGTGCATTGAGCTTATTCATCTAAAGGTGTTTTTGCAATTTATGTCTTCTGGGTCGTACTTGGAATAAAAACAGTGTTTACTCTGTTATTTCATGATTATCTGGGCCATAAATTCAACTTCACATTTTGTATGGTCAGTGATGGAGAGGCACTTGGGCTTCTTGCACCCTTTTTCAGCATGATAGGTCATCTCCCACTGGATATTTGGGTTTTTTTAAGTGTTGAATGAAAATTTTTTGGGATATCCCTTTATTTTGAGTTGAAAATATGAAACAGTATGCAGGCTGTGGGTAAACTGCATCATCCATGTAGCATGCTGAACAGAGGAATAGAAAGCTAACTCTCTTCAGGTCTTTTAGGACATGCATCAGTCAGCATGTACTAGACGAGGATGTTCCCTATAATTTATGCAATGAATTAGAAAGAATGAGATTATTTATAAGGGATGATGATACACCTCATGCCAACCATGCTACATGTAGCTCGTTTATGTGATTCTTATTACAAAACAGTATTCAGGTATGCTTATTCATTGCAGGCAACAGTTGTCAAGTACCATAGGTTCCTCGAGAATATGTTAGGCTTCTGATGCGCATTGTCTTTTATTTTACTGGCAAGTTTCAATGCTTAATGAAATGTAAAAGGCACCTCATCAAGCTATTGGCACCTAAATTTGTTGAGTAAATTACACAAACAATCATCTAACTTTACTCGTTATTTCAATATAGTCATTAAACGTTATTTTGTAATAAGATGGTCATCCGACTTGTAAAATCTTTCGCACACGTTCATCTTGATCAACTATCGCTGGTTTCCGATTTATCTTCCTATGTGGCTGCCATGCATGCATTTCTCTCTCCTCCACAGATACATCTCTCTCCTATACATCAATGCTCTATCCTATGTGACAAAAATAAAATAATAAAAAACTGCAGCTCTCCCTCGCCACCAACGACGAGAGAGAGAGAGAGAGAGAGAGAGAGAGAGAGGTGATGCCCCTCGCTCTCCCCTCGCCGGAGATGAGGGAGAGAGAGAGAGGGCCCCCCGCCCTCCTCCCCTCTCTTTGCGCGCATCTCTTCACATAGAGAGAGGGGAGGGGGCCCTCTCTCTCCCTCGTCGCTGGCGAGGGTGCCGACACCTCTTTCGACAAGGGGCGGCAGCCCCTCAACTGGGGCTGCTGCCCCTTTTTTTATTTTCTTCAAATTTTATTATTTTATTAATATATTTTGCCACGTATGAGATATTAATAACGTGGTAGAGAGAAAATTATGTAGGTATCATCCACGTGAGCATTTTAACTTGGAAACCGGCGATAGCTAGTCAAAATGACCATGTCTGTAAAATTTTCAAGTTTAATGACCATGTGGTTACAAAACGAAGTTCAGTGACCATCTTGAGAACGAGTGAAAGTTGGATGACCGTTTGTATAAGTTACTCTAAATTTGCCTTCATCCCCAAAATTATATCTCTATTCAGTCTGTTAAGAACACATTTTATCTTTATCTTCCTTTTTTTACAGTGGGAAGGTTAGATCATATTTTAGTATTCATTGCAAATTTTGATATTGGTTCCTACATAGGTCTTGTTAAACCCCGCTGTAATTTTTTGTATTCTTGGTTTTGCAATTTGCTTGTGTGAAAGTTGACTACCATTATATTGTTTAGTTGAGTTTCCTTTTCTCCAAGTGAAATTTGTTCTTACTTCGATGTGTGATTCTGCAGACGCTAATTGAGGGTGCAATGATTGGACACACTCCAAGAGGGATGCAACTTGCTCAAGATACTCTGGTAACTTTGATATCGATTTAGTTCTTTTATTTCTACTGTGGCAGATGCTAACGACCACTTATTGCAGGAGAAAATGGTTGCAAAAGGATTTTTCTTGAATTCAAAGATAGGAAGTGATCTCCTTCTGGCAGCAGCAGGTGAAAAGGTAAGAATATTGCAAGAAATTTATTCTTCTCGTGAGTATTAGCATAATCACAACGCTAAAGTATTTTGCCACATGTGCATGTTATCATTGTATAAATCAAGGTACTTTCTTTGTTTAAGATTTCTTTTCCGTGGCTTTCTTTGGTTTGCCATTATTGATGTACTGATCTGATTAATGCAGACTGGTGGATACACCATGGCCAATTACATTTGGGATCTTGTGCAAAACAGTCGCCAAAGGGTCAATTTGGCTTTCCCTGCGGTTAAGGCCTACTACGAAGGTTTGAAGGTAATATTTAATGCTTAATACCAAGCTTTGCATATTCAAATAACTATTTTTGCTACTGTTCTAGTAGGAAGGACTCTCATTTCATGTTCATGTTATAATCTCGATCTTTCATTTCATCTATTTGCCTGAAACATTATCCATTTCCTTTGTTTCAGCAACGTGAAATTCCAGCAGATGATCCACGGCTTGTGGTCGTAGGACGCACTTACGAGAATCTTCAATCTCGATTTGCCGGAAACAGAGGAAACAATACTAACCAGTAAACATCGCTGCCTACTCCAACTTTTCTATTTGATTCAGCAGAATTGCGTACATGTTTCATACGAACTTCTGATGTTAGCAATGTCATCAAGTTTATCATCCTTTTCTCTTGAAGATCAAGAGAAAAAGAAAAAGTAATGTATTCCTGTCTTATTCTGTGTCATCACCAGCAAAGTTTTCGTAGCTAGATAACCAATATTAAACTATTCGTTCCGTGAATTCCCATGATTCACCATCTGACTGGGTGATGCTTTGTGTATGTTAGGCTTTAATAAACGGCATGTGTGCATGTGTTCCTCTGAAATGATCGAGTCTATTTTTATTTTGAGATGTATGGTCGCCTTTGGACTCATTCTTCTATATGGATGGTTGCATCTCAATTCACGCATTAATAATAGAGTGGTGCACAGCTTACAACACCGCACAATAGCATACCTGATAATTTGGTAAACTTTTTAGGATAATTTAATTATGTGAGTATTAGGAGAATTATTAGACACAACTTTAGGATGATGTAAATTTATCCTTAATAATACTCTCTCTCTCTCTCTCTCTCTCTCTCTCTCTCTCTCTCTCTCTCTCTCTCTCTCTACATGTGCATAGACATCGATCTGATGGGTTAGGTTACCTTTGTGCCCTTCACATGCCACTGACAGAGACGAGTGTGGGGAGTAGTAATTCTTCTAGTTGCTTCTAGAAGGTGGGACAATGCAGATGGTGATGCATGCACGGCGTGCTCCCCCCAACTCCCTTCTAGAAGGGCGAAGAGGTGGGTGGTAAACAAAAGCTGCAAAATAATGTGGATGTAGATAGCAAATTGGTCAAATGACACCCGAAGTGGACTGAAGCTCAAGCATTAATAAGTCTTGGTAGGTTTGTGAATTTAAATTTTCACTCTCTCCGATGTTTTGAATAAGAGGAGTTGTACTTGTAGGTATCTGACCATCTGTTCAAGAGAAGTTGTCCCTAATCTATTCAAAACTTTGAAGTCGAAATTTTTTTTTTTTCGGTAACATAACCCACCGGTGTCCAGCGCTACTAGCACCCGACTAATCCGGTGTTCGGACGCGAGCGGTAAAGGGGGTAATCCTGACCAATTTGGCGACTCCGGGGCTCGAACTCGGAGCTACTAGCTCCCGGTCCCTCAACCCGGGGCACAGATCCGCTAGCCATCTGTGCCAACCAACTTAGTTAACTTTGAAGTCGAATTTGATCATTTGTTTTATATATGTATTCTTTTCATTCTCCCTTCTTATGGACAAGAAGGCAAGAATAACCATCCAAAAATTTCAAAAAAAAAAAAAAATCCAATTGCCAATTGGTTCAAGGGTAACGGTTTATTGTGAGAAGCTAGTTATTGAAAAAAAGTGATTTTTTTTTATAATTATGTCCTTACTATTTAAACACCACCATCGAAAGAAAATTAAATATTTAGTACTCTAAAAATAAGTCTTTAATTGCCCCTTACTGATTGTGGCTGGAGACACCTTTAAGTTTATAGGATCTTCTCATTTCTCCTTGAAAAATAATAAACGTCAACAATTGAGATGTTTGTTTATAAATTATCTTAAAGTTCAAGGATTCAAAACTAAAACCAAATAGCCATTATCTTATTCAGCATTGCAGGTATTCATAGATACATACACATATATCTTAAACAAATTTATCCATATTAACCTTTAATAAAAGATTATTGAGTTTAATGTTTAACACAAAAAATATTAAAAATTAATTTTCAAAAGCAAATATTTAATAAGGTTTAGGAATAATATCGTGCTAGTTTAGCATACCGTAGCACATGTTGATTACATATAACATAAAATAATTATATTGTATTTTAAATAGAAATGTTATACACACTACATTAAATTAACACAACACATTTACTTCCTGTTCTCCTGTATTTTTTGGGTCAAGAAGAAAGACCCACGAATGTTGGGAGGTAATTCAATATTCAAGCGGAAGCAGAAAGATAAATTTTAATTAAATTAGTATTATTAAGAATTAAATCCAAACTATTAGCTCTAACTTGATATGTTAATTGAAAATTTTAGTATAAGTTTTAGGCTCTATTTTGCGAAGTTAATACTTTGATCTAATCAATAGAATAATATAACGATTTGATTAATAAATTAAGGTATTTAATAGATATGATTAATTCAACTAATCGATAATTAACAAATGAATTATAGACATGAAAGTAGAATTTACATATTTATTTATATGAGATACTTTGTTATGTGATCATAATAGATAATTTATTTATTATTTTTATAATACTATGTTAATTTAAAAATATTGTTATATTTTTCAAATGAAAAAAAATAATCATTTTAAAACAAAATGACTAAACAAATATTTATGATAATGAAACAATAATGATGTGAACTTTTTTTCTAAAAAATATAATACATAATATGATATTTAAAAATGAGATAAGTTTTTTTTAGATAAAAAAACAATATAACTCTCAAATTTTGAAATCATCCATCTCCACTCTACTCACAATTCAAACCCGCTATTAATAACCAAACCACGGTTTCGTTACTTTTTTTTTCCTTTTATAGTGGGCGACCACGTGCAAGTTTTCGCAACTGTTCCCTTTGTCGCATGAACACTTATAAAACAAACTCCACAACACATAGCCGCCGGTGAGCAAAAACAATCGATGAATGGCAACGATGGCGTCGACCGAGACACCGCCGCCGACATCGATGGCGGTGCAGGAGGCCGTGGGCGACTCAGAGGACGTCGACGTCGCTGAGATCGAGGGGGAAGCGACGGCCGACCGCGACGACGACGCCGAGTCCTGCAACGATGGCGGCTCCTTCGGTGACGGATCCAACGGCGAGCGTGACGATTCAGATTCCGGGGAGAATGGCGCCGGAGATGGGAACGAGATGACGCCGTGGGAGAAGATGGTGGCGGTCGCCGGATTGGACGGCGCCGCGGGTGTGGATTCGAGAGAAGACGACCGGCTGTTCTGGGAGACTTGTTTGGCTTTCGGGTACCCGTAGCGTGCACTTAATTAATCAACAATTAGCTTTTCAAATTGTTTTAGTCTGCGTCATTAGTTTGGAGCTTGAAGTGGAAGCTCCATCGCACTAAATTCCGAATGTTCAAAAAGTTTCAAAATTTTTATCAGTCGGATTTATTTTTTCAATTATAAAAAAGGTCTCTGAAATGAAGTTTTATTAACACAATTGATTAGCGAACTTATATTTTAGATCGATGAAAATTTCTCGAGTTCAATTTCTGAAGTTGTCAAATTCGATCAGAGTATTATCCTACTAATTGTGTATGACATAGTCTTAAACATGGATGAAAAAAAAATGGCTCTAAAATAGTATAAATAAAAATAAACTAGTAATAATTCAATTTATAAAAAAAGTGTTAATCACTTTATTAAAAAAATATTGTTTTTTTGGAGGTTTTCTTTAAAGTTTAATTTTTAAAAAATGTAAAGTGATCGAATATTTATCAATAGAAAGCAAGAACTCTACCAACATATTTAAAATAATAAATATGTTAGCCCTTGCTTTTTTTCCTCTGTTCGGCGGGTGAATGTGCTATAAATGTTCATCTACTCATACATCAAGAAAGGTTGAATATAGACGAGACTTATATAACTTCATATTTGTTTATAGCCAAATCTCTCTCTTAAGTTGCAAAAATATACCAGTCAACATCAAAATAGAAACAAGAGTTCCACTCCAAGTAAAGGAAAAAAAAAGTGTGTAATAAAAAAAAATTCATGAAGATATTCCCGTGTCCATTCATTTATTTTTATGTAAAATCTGGTATCAAAAGCTTCAATATGATTTATTAATGGAGTTGAAACAATTAAATTATGAGATATAATTAGTAATACCTCAGGCACATTCAAGAAATCGTCCACCATTCATAATATGCATGAATTTAAAATTCATCTTTGATAATATCAAAGTAGCACAACATCAAAAGAGGAGGGATGAATTGGTATATTAAAACTTTTTCTGTTCTTTTGCTTTTGTTAGACTAGAATAGTTATATCAGTGAAAGCATACAGGTGCAAATATAAGTAAGTAGAGGAGAAGAGTAAAGAAAGCAAATGTGCAACCAAACACGAGGTTTGTTGACGAGGTTCGACCGAACTCCTGGCCTACGTCCCCGCTTCGATCTTTTCGAACTCAAGATCTCCGGAGATCACTAAACTCCTTCTTCAAGGGCGAAGGCTCCCTTACAACTTCTCATTTCTTTCTCGAGGACAAAGAGACAACCTCTTACAAGTTCTCTAAGAACTCATTCCCTTCTATCATGGATTCTTCACTCGAATCACAAAAGAGGAACTAAGTCTTTTTTGCTCAAGCTCTCACTAGCTATTCTACTGAAGTTTTGTCAAAGTTACTTTTTAAAACTCTTGGAATTACAATATATACTCTACACTAACGACCTAATTCTCTCACTCAGAAAATTAGCTGTTAATGCAAGTATAGTACCTTCACCTACCCCTCGATCGCCCACTGCTCCTGCCTCGGTCAACTGCTGCTCTGGTGAAGTCTCCACTTGAACTGCCGCCTGGTGCTTCGGTCGTCCATCGCTCACACTCGGGCGTCTGCAGTTCCAAGTGCTCAAGTCTTTCTCCCTTAGTCAAGCTCCTTCGGGCGTCCGCCAAAACCTTTGGCCGCCCGATCTTGACATGAGTACACTTCTTCAATTGATCTCTAGTCGCC
>LTAE01001415.1:37640-55932 GCA_001647135.1 Pontederia paniculata | reverse complement strand
AGTCTCGGCTACGAGAGTGTCTAGGTTTGATTCTTAAATGTCTCAGGTCAACATTATTTAAGTTTCATAATGTTCATTAGCAAGTAGGATTCGAAATGATTCCTATGTCCCGTTTGTTTTCCCTATTTGAGTAATTCGGTCCTGCTCTATATTTGATTCTCTTTCTGTTTATCTAAAAATCTAAAAATATAAAAAATATTAGTTTACTCTTCTTTTCAGATTTTAGTCCTAGTTTACTTAAATTTCTGCACAAAAGATATTTCTTCTTGATTTCGATTCGTGATAGAATAGAGTTATTGAATCGTGAATTTCTTATTTCCCTGTAGATTCGACCCTAAAATACTACAAGAATAACCGTATACTTGCGATTGGAGTTGTGTGTTTAGGTTTATTTTTAAGACTTGTTGATATCTTATTTTCTATCTAGGGGCCCCCAGGTCCAGAAAACCTGGTACGACCTTTAATTTTGAGACACACGATTTTGCTTCATTAATCAACAACACAAGGAGCTCTTCCATTGTCCCTCTCTGGTGAGGAAAGAGCATGACGTTCAAAATGCTCTCATCAATGCAACGCATCTCTGGGACACCCAATTGCTCCCACAAAAGTCGACAATACTTCGAAGGGTTCCTAAGTGCCCGAAGCCAAAATCGAGCGACCCAAAGTCTTCAACCATGGCTCCGCCCGCTGGAAAGAAGGATCGAGGCAAGGTGACACCCACTGATGGCAAGTCTCGAAGCGCGCACTTGCCACAACATCAATCAACTCCCATGAAGTCGAAGGATCCTAAAGCTCTAAACAACTCGGAAAGATGTTGAAGCATCAAGAAATAAGATCCAAGTCAGTGAATTTGTCCGAGCTGCCCTGCCAATCCTATGGAAATGACGACAACTTACCGGGATAATGCTATCGCTCCCAAGTCCCATTCTGGATCATCAATAAGGTGAGCAAAGAGTCATACAAGTTAGAGCTTCCCTGAAACCTTCAACAACACTTCGTCTTTCATTGGGGACTGCTTAGAAGATGCCATTGGGTTGGAGCAAATTTTCAACGCACAAAGCCAAACAAGTCGACGCTCTGCAAGTCCTGAGAGTCCGACGTCAAAAAAATCTTGACGGACGTGAAGTTAAGCCGCACTCCCAGATGTCGGAACTCCGTTGGCGTTGCACGACATTGATGAATCCAAAGCCGAGAAGATAAAGTCAGGCGACCAACCGACAAGCAGAGTTTGGACTAAAGACAAAGACCCTAGTCAGCCTGGATCAACGGTGCTAGGGACGTCATCGACTTTGGTGAGGGAGAATGTCAAGGGTCATTCCTTGGCATGCTCAATCATCGCCGCAATGTGAGCGTTAGCTTGCAAAATCGTTGCACGTCCAAGGCAAGCGTCAATGCTAGAGCTCTGCATTGCGCCCTATTGTGGTGCCCTATTTTCGTAGGACATGCCCACTTTTGTCAAGGGATATCAAATGAATGCTCCCAAGTTATAATTTTTCTTTTCTTAGGAGTTCCCATGTATTTAGCCCTATTTCTATGGATTGCGTCAATGTTTCATAGGTCTACCAACTAGTGGCCTAGGAATAAGCATGCATATATAAATTGCACCCACCAAGATGATCCTCCACGCTACTCTTCGCCATCCTACTCCCTAGGATTGCGGTATATTGTAGGGAAGCATGTTACCCCTACAACCCAATGTAGTATTTTTCCTTGTTAAATCAAAATCAATCATTTCCTTAGAAATCGTTGGTGCTTTTAGTGTGTATGCCCCAATAGCGGGACATCATGTATGCCTCAATAGCGAGATTGACATCTCGCATTGTGACCAAACTCTCCAATATGCCCCCCATGTAGGTGGGGCCTCCGTCTTGGAGCCAAGCCACTTGGTTGCTCCATCGGTGCCTCGTGTCCCATCAGAACTTTGCGCTCAAGTGCCCACCCCACGCAAGACGTCCTGCACAACACCGCCGTCGATGCCTCATGTCCCATCGAAATGCTACCGCTCAAGTGCCCATCTTGACACCCCGCGCAAGACGTTCCGCACAACATGTCCCTATCGGTGCTCACATCCCGTCGGATCGCTGCCGCTCAAGCGCCCGTCCTGACGCCCTATGCAAGACCCTACACAACACCGTGGCCTCATCGTGCCCCAAGACTTCTGTTGTCTTTTCACTCTAAATCCACTCATACAGGCTTGTCTAAACGTCGCATGTGGTCATGTCCACAAAAATGCCCCAAGACACATAGAGGTTGGATAGTGTCTTGTTGAGTCATGTTTTGGGTTTGGGGTGTTACACATAACTTCTATTTCATAGGCCAACATTACATATTTCAGCTGTTTGTGCATAAGTGTGGGTTTCGGATTCTTTTTAAGTTCATTAGGACTTAATCCAGTTGCCACGTCCATGTTTATATCATAGGTTTAGAATGTTACAAGAAGCATATAAAAATTGTGTGAAATAGTGGCAAAGTGATTTCCCTGTGTCCTTGAACAAAACTCAGCACAAACTTAGAGACATGACTATTTCTGATTTGCTCTACCATTGATCCTATTGTAAAAAAAACATGATAGATAATCGTTGCTCTAGAATATAATCAGTTTTTCTTTAAATGGAATCTATCTGTCGGCATCTTTTGAAAAAACTAAAAGACATCAACGATAACACTTCAGAATGAAATAAGAATTTGATATGATTTTACATATCTATGATCTATTTGGTTAGCAAAAGAACAATGAAATATCATGGATGAAGAAATTACTAGATTATCAAATTTTTTTATTCAGGAGTTCATTGATTACACACATTACAAATATCTAAAGAGTCTGCTTATACATCCCAATACATTTTCCTTGCACACCAATGTTTAAATAGATAAACAAGAGTATGCCAGAATGTGGATGTAGTTTATGATTGTATAAAAATAACAAGGCAAGAACAAAACTATGAAAAGAATCAGAAGGAATATGGATATACAAACTTCTAACGGAGCTAAATTATAATTCAAGCAAGCAACGGTGAAAAATCATCTTCTTCTGATTTCCTGCTGTAATAGGCATACAGCAGCAATTGGGTGACCCCTAAAACAGTCCCGATGCCATTTGGAATCTGAAATCAATGATCAAAAGTAAAGATAGGCACCAAGTATTTTGACAGTGTGTAATGGCGTTGTTAAATCAGAAACTGATAAATTGAGATTACAGAATTCAATTATCCTTACATAGATGAAGAAGTCGCGTAGCAAACTCCCATAAGCAAAGAATGAGAGGCTCATCAGGAAGGTTGCAAGGGACAGATGGAAAGGCATGTATTCGACACTCCTGGTTTTGATCACCAAATTCTGATACAAAGCACAAATATTGTATATCACAAAACAATTCTATCAAATGTACTATTCATTATCCTAAAAACTTAAATTTTAAAAAAAAAAGTAGTATTTTTATATTTATATTCTTAATATTTTTTTTACATGTGACTGTCGATAACTTTGGTCTAAATCAAAGCTCAATTAATTTTTTGTATAAATAATATTGATGTTTGAATTTCTTGAATTTGATATCATGTACTACCAACAATTGAAAAAACTTAAGTCTATAATTTATATTCTTAACAAATTCTGTCTACTGATTTCAAGAGAAAAAATAAGTAGAAAAGAGAATTTACAATGATGAACAATGGAGACGCGAACATTGAAATGAGGGAAGCCACGCTCAGATATCCAACGAAAGTTTGCCGAGTTTGATGATCAAACAACGCGAGGCTGACATATGCCATTAAAGTGAAGATGCAGATGACCCCAATCAGCAACCCTGATGTCTTGAGCTGGCATTCAGTACCAGAGAAACATGTCAAAAACAAGAACAATGATGGTAGACTTGAAACACCGCAAACTGCTAATTGCACACCTTCCTTCCGGCATCCGCATAGGCAATGAACAGAATCACATAAGCCAACTGGAAGACAGCACCAATGGAGTTGACAGTAACAACCATGACCACCCCATAGGACACAAAGGGAAGCCCATACCACATGCAGATGAAGCAGTTCAGGAGGGAGTAGATGTATGGCAGAACTGAGAACTGCTCTGTGGACTTCTTCTTCATGATTCTTTTGAAGGTTGGTCTGAAGATGTCACAGAGAGAATTGAAGGGGGCATAAGCAAAACACAAATTGATGTAAGCAAAGAGAATCAATTAGGAAGACTACATTTCGAAGAGAAAATCAGTGACTCACATTGGTGAGACAAACAGAACGAAGGCGAAGACATTGCCTGCAATCAAAATCAAACCAAAACCAAATCATTGAATTAAAGTTCCATGCTTTCTTCAAGATTTGACATGAAAAGGTAAAGTTAAACAGGAAATCACTTTCATTCTGATAACAGCAGAGTCTGTGGAGTTCATGTTCATTCTTGTGATTGTAAGATGGTCAACCAAAACATGCAGCAAGGGTTCATTCACTAAGATTTACGAAGTAAAGAGTTCAATACCGGCAATTCCAGCTGCATATGTGCAGAGGCCATAGAGAGAGGTGGAAGAAGAAACCACCGCTGATGCCTCCAAGGTAATCATTAATGCCTGCCTCTCTCTCTCTCTCTCTCTCTCTCTCTNCACGCCATGGCCGACTATTTTAACTCAATCAACAGGCTATTTTTTTTATAACTTGCAAGCTTACTGTTGCTTGTCTCTCTCTCTCTCTCTCTCTCTCTTCTCTCTCTCTCTCTCTCTCTCTCTCTCTCTCTCTCTCTCTCTCTGTGAAAACTCCTACTTTGGATGACAACAAATCTGCAGAGATGCCTATGAAGCAAAAAAATGATCTGTTTTTCCCAAGAATCAGAGAGCACACATGAAGATCCTGTCGTTGCAGTTGTCCTTTAAATCTCTAAATTTAGTCATGCGCCAGATATCACTGCATCCACGAGAGTCCTAATGGACCACAATTTTCCATGTCAATCTCACACAGCTGACAGCACATATCTTATTTGCTGTCGAAATTTATTTAATAAAACTTAGCTGCCAATTCTTTTTTAAATGGCTTGGTTTTCCAAACATACCTCAATTAAGTTTTTTTTCCAAATAATATTGTCAGCAATTATTCTCTGTTTTTTTCCTAAAAAAACAAAAGAATATTCAACAACCCCTAAAATCATGCCATGCATGATTTTCTTTTTTCAACGACGTAATTCACATTTTTGTGGTGGTGTGTCAAACTAAAAACATGTGGCGTGTTGGCAAACACGCCATGGCCGACTATTTTAACTCAATCAACAGGCTATTTTTTTTATAACTTGCAAGCTTACTGTTGCTTGTTATAGAAACTTTTAGGATTTTCTTATTGGACAATGAATTATTTTTACGATCATTTGGCTCAATAATCCTTCAATTATATATTTATACTTATTAATCAATTGAAATAACCAACCGTTTATAATAATTGTTTTGTACATTATATTTAACTTTCTTTTGGTTAAAGAGAAGTTCATTGGAGGACATGAAAATTGAATTCAACTGTATTAAACTTTGATCTTTCTTATAATACCGGAAAAGTATATTAATGGTATATGCGTGGACAAGAATTTTGGGGCATGACCAAGTTATTAACTAAAAGCAAATAATAAAATGAAAAAGTTGATGACCATGATCAGATCAACGCCGTTGAATGAGAATTCAATGATTGTGATTAAATGATTATGAGTGATAGCAACAAGACGAAAGGGTTCCCTATCCATGTGGTGCCGTATGATAATGAATATTATTATAAAGTTTTTGTTTACTTCTCATTTGCCATAAAATAAAATAAAGAAATTATAAGGATAACTTTGAGCGAGTCATTGATTCTATCTTGTGCATTATGCATAGGAAGGGAAGGGTTTCTTTCCATGAAGGATCCACATGATTCGGATCCTGTTTGCTCACTATTTGGCCATAACGCTTTCTAAGAAAGAACCATGCGGTAATGCCCGTTTGAATTGAGGAAAAAAGAGGATAATAATGTCGTTTGAATTGAGGAAAAAAGAGGATAATAAAAGAAGAGTAAAATTATGCTTTTTTGAATAAAAAGATTTATTTTTTTAAAATTAAAATTGAATGACGGATAAAAAAATTTATTCTTAATTTTCTTTCATTTCATTATCATCATCTTCCCTTCTCTTTTCTTCCCTTTCTTTCTTCATCTTCTCTATCTAAATAAATATTTATTTGAAAATTAACTAACGAGACGAGGTAGTAGAATATGAGATGAGCGAGTAAAATATCATGGATTGTAATTAAACTCATATTTTGATAAAAATTTATAGTGGTGGATTGCTAAACTAAATTACGTCCCATTTGATTTTTTTTATAAATATAGAGTATAAAAAATTAATTTATATAAAAGTCACTTTTACTATTTATTATATATTTAGTATTTATGACTTCTGATAAGTATATAATGATATATATTTATTCGATCTTTCAAATGAGACTCTTTCATAATTTTTTTTCTCCATGTGTCTTTACTCTTTCCTCTTTATATGTCATTTTGATTACTAGAATAAAAAAATATGTAGAGATAGAAGCACACCAAGATTAACTACATAAGAAAGAGATCAAGAAAAGTATAAACATTTGAGAAAAAATAAACATGATGATACAAATTATAATGGCATTCAGATATATTCAAAATTGTATAACAAAATTAGCACGAGATAAAATAAACATGAACAAATAAAAAATAAATATTAAAATTATAAAATAAGATAAAAGAGATAAATCTATAAATTAAAATCAAAATTTTATCAAATGGAATGTTTTCTCTATCACAAATCATAGAAGAATGCTATATTGAATGAATTGGTACATATTTCAAAGAAAAAAATTATTAAAAATAAAAAATTATTTAGAAAAAAATTATCCATATTTTTTTACTCCTATATTTTTCTATTCAAATATAATTTAACTTACTCTCCACCCATTTATTTTTCTCCTAATATCATAATCTAAACAAGCACTAAAGTTGTTTCGCTGGTGAAGGTGATTAGTCGGTTTATCAGAGTTACATGAGAGCTATATATATAATTATATATAATCGTTTGAGTTCAATTGACCATCCTATAAATTTGATTACATATAGTTGGAGTGCTCAAATAAGGGTGTAATATTATGCCGCATCATTAAGCTTGGAACAAGAAAATCATCAAAGGGAACACTAAATTTTCTTATATGATAGGCATGCATGCATATTAACATATTATGCTTTTAATGATTTGATCCGTCAGCTGATAGACCTTTTTTGATTGCTTTTATATATTTTAATAGATGAACATTGACCTAGGACACGTCAGATAAAATCGTCCTTTTTCCTGATGTTTCTCGATGACCTCGTTTTCCATGCTCCTTATTGTATATTTCTCATTTCTGGACCATATATTTCTTCCCATAATAATAATGCATTTTTTTTTCTTGTTTTAAGTTTATAGGAAGAGATAACGAATTTTAGACATTGATGGATAGATTATTCTTTTAATTCTCACGGTATTCATTTTAACTAGACTAGATATCAAGTAAACTATAATTCCTATCTTAATATTATTTTTTTATCAGGCTGATTTATAAAAACATAGAAGAATATATTCTAAAATAATAAGAAATAAGTTTGATATTAAAAAATAATTACAATATGAATATTTGATATTAAAAAATATTTTATCAAATGTGTAAAATTAATTATATTCTAAAATAGTTAAAATATTTATTCTGTCAAGTTGGTTAGATTGGACGGGTTAAAGATTCAATCCAACAGCTAGAATCGATCGGTTCGGTCAAACCGGATAGATGATTTAATTTAATAAAAATATAAAGAAAGGATATGTGGACATGACTAATCTTGACCCAAAAAATAGAGACTTTCTGGCTACTTGGAATAAGTGATGTTTGTCTAGTATATATATGAAATTGGTAAACAAGCAAAAATAGAAAGTTAAACAAGCAATAGAACATAAAGGAAAGAAAAAAGGAATATGTGTTAAACTAATAAAAAATGTGAAAAAAAAGGAATACGTGTTAAACTACTAAAAAGAATATGAATATATATGAAGAAGGATGAATCCTACATTTGCATATATAATATAGTATTTATATTATATTTTACTTTTATACAATACATTATTGATATTTTAAAAATAAAAATATAGTTTCTAGTATGTGAAGATAGCATTTTACGTTAATTTTTAGTCTAGGTATGTATTGTTATAAATTATAATTCAATATTTTCAATGCTATTTATTTTTATCTTTTTTCGATTAAAAAAAGTCTATGCTCTTATACAAGAAAAGATTAAAAATAAAAAGATATAAATGTCACTAATAAAATTTAAATTTGAGATCTCTTAGTACTCAATCATTGTATTACATACTTATTCCCTATTTATTCACATTTAATTCAGTATGCTAATCCGTTTGATCGCTTAAATAAGATTTGAATATCTTTCTGAAATAAACATTGCTTCGCGTACTCATACGCTACACATACTTTTGTAATAATAAGAATTATATTATATATCATTTAATAATAAAAACTTCAAGACTTTCGTTCATTTTTATATTTTATATCACGCTATATTTATAATATTTGTTAACTCAGATTTATAATATGTACAAGCAGATCAGTTAGTCTAATAGTTTAGATGTCGTGTAATACTTTGAGTCATTCACAAATAATTGATTAAATTTATGAGTGAAGTTCATGTATGGTCCCAAAACATAGTAATTGTATTTAAATCATCTTCGAATTTTTTTTTTTTTGCACATGACGTTTTCAACTTTTACGTGACCGGCTATTGTCTATTTTCACTAACCCAGCATTGACACCGTAGATGTTCTCTCTCTTCCATATTATGTAATACCTTCAACAATTAACAGATAAGAAAAAGAAAATAAGAGATAAGATATCATTATAATTAAGATTAAAAAAAGATTTAAAGTCTATTTGGCAAATGAAATTTGGTCAGACGATGTGTTATCTGACAGACTAGTCAGAAAAACTTAGCTCTTACGCCGGACCGTCGAGTCGAA
Organism: Pontederia paniculata; assembly: GCA_001647135.1. Taxonomy (NCBI): domain Eukaryota; kingdom Viridiplantae; phylum Streptophyta; class Magnoliopsida; order Commelinales; family Pontederiaceae; genus Pontederia; species Pontederia paniculata. Next base: position 46,884 of record LTAE01001415.1, on the reverse strand, counting down.
TTGATCGTGTCATGTGCAACGTCCATCAATGATGGTTCATTAATATCCATTGATTTAGATTCCTTCCCCCTTTCCTAATACGAAAAAGATCGAGAGGGGCCCGAACCAAACCAAGAACGGACCTTTCGACTCACTCTCGTATGACTCGCCCTTGAGCCCTTGGCAGGTCGGCCGGATCTTTCCCTGTTGTTATGTTCCCGCCACGAGAAAGACGCAAAACCTCTTTACTACAACAGCAATATTTAATATGATGTTCCAATCTTTTTTCTTTTTATAGACACTTTTTTTATTTTTTCTTTACTCAAGATTTAATATTAAATAATAAGACTTTTAATTAGTATGAAATACTTATATAATATTTTATTAATTTATATAGATTAAAATAAGTTTTAGGAAATTATTTTATTATATTACTCATTAAAATATTTTTTATTATTTAATTTTTGCATGAAATTATTTGGTTACCATATATTTAACTTATAATACAAATTATTTATTACTATAAATTTTATTTTTATAAAAAAATGTTTTTTATGTTATTATTAAATTATTAATTCATGATATTAATTTATATTTTTTATTTTTTAAAAGATTTAATCGATGAAAATATTAATTCGTCCGATTAATTTTATATTTAACAAAAACTTTACGAAAATATTAATTCGTGAGATTAATTTTATATTATTTATTAATTATTTTCTTAAGTAGTTTTAATCGATGTTTTCTTAATAAATTGTATATTAATTATTTATTATTATTTTTAATATTGTTAGTCAAACTTTTTTTAAAAAAATATGAAAAAAATTATTCGTGAGATTAATTTTATATTACTCACCATAATTTTTAAAATTAATTAAGTCTATTTTTTATAAACTATATATTATATTTTTAGTTCTTATTTTTTATCCAAACACTCATTAGAACATATCTACAATCATTACATGTTAGTTCATCCAAACACTATTAGAATTAATCTATCAAATCAAACTATTTATTAAAACTCGAAGAACTCAAGGTTCTACTTTCCAAACAAGGTCTAAAGAGTCAAAATCAAATTATTATACTAATTTTAGTCAATTTAATATTTTTAGTCTTATCTAAATTAGTTTCTAAAAGACTCCTAATCACAATACAAATCGTTCATAATACAAAACGTTGATCCCACGATTAAGATATGCACAATATTTTCAACAACAAAATTAAAGAAATGTCAATGCTTTGCAAGGCAAATATGTTATATTGCTAATTAAAATGACAATAGGTTAAAATAGAATGAGAGTGCAGTATGTTTTCCCTCAATATACCACAAATAAAATGGTTGGAACGACGATACGAGACATGGAGGACCATCATTTCATCCCTTACATATTTATAACAATGTCGCTAGTCTGTTAGCAATGTTCTAATAATCGGATCAGACAACGAATCAAATGACCAATTGAGTCATGATTAGCTCGATTCAATCGAATTCAATCAAATTTATTAAAATAATATTAAGTATTTGGAGCAAAATTACTACTATATAATATATAAAATTTAATAATATCTTACCAATTTTCATATACTAATCCAAAATTATTATTTATTATGTTTTAACAAGTTAATATTTATTTAAAATCATGATGATTTATAGTTAATTATTATTTATATAATATTAATGAGGCTATATTAATTTATTTTACTATAAATCATTGAAAATACCTTCCCTTATTTTGCATTATTTTTTATTATCAAATTCATTCTTTATTATTTGTAATGATTTTTTCTCACGTTAGTCATTGTATTTTTAAAAAAAGTTAATATTTACCCAAGCATTTTGATTATTGATAAGTTTTATTTATATAATAGTATGATGATATATTAATTTATTTTATTCAAATAAGTCAAACTTCCCTATTATTTATATACTTAATTATATTTCAATCTCTTTCTTTTTTATTTTCATTTTTCTTCACTTCCTTCCTTTTTTGTTTACATTTATTCTTCGTATTAATTCTTCTCTCCATGATTGTTTCCTCTTTCTATTTTCGTTATTGCCTATTATTTCTCTTGTAATTAGTTTCCCTCTTTCCAATTTTTTTCTTCCATTTTTATCAATTTTTTTATCTTAATTAGAGTTTTTTCAAAAAAAAAGGTTGAACCTTATTTTTTTTCCGGTTCATTGGTTCTCCGATTCTTTTTCGGTTCAAAATGGTTAATCCATCCAAAGACATTTTCAATTTCGGGTTCGAACCAAAACGATCAACTTTGAACCGATCTGGTCTGAGTTTAATGACATTGTTTGTTAGCAAAATAAAATAAGTACAAAAGTATTAAAAAAAGTATATGAAAAAATAAGATAACTTGGGATTATTCATAAAATATTTCTTAACAAAATTGAACATAAGACATAAAATTGATGTTTCACAATGCGATGTGAATATTAGTGTTGACATTTGAAGTTACCGCTTGAAGATGTTGTAAGATCATGGTGCGGTGTTGAGTGAGCAAATGAAGAAAAAAATCCATAACACTAGTTCCCTTAACCTCCAACGGAGGGAGGTGGCGGGCCTCACCCTTTTTCTTAATTTTTTTTAATTTTTTTATATTTGTATTATATATTTAGAAACAATTGACGATGTGTCATTTTTTTTATGAGATAAAGTGCATTGTGTTTTGATGGTTATAAGAGATGTATAAATTGTGAGATATTCTAAGATAGCTCAAATACAGTTGCTATAATTGATGACCGTTCGTAAAATTTATTTTTAAATTATTGTACAATTATTAAAAAGTAATTATTGGTAGATACATAAATAAAAAGTTGATTTATACAAACACAGAAACCTAGAGAGAATAATTGATGTGGATCCAATTATGTTATCTTCACAATGCAAACAATGGCCTATTTTTCTTTTTATTTTAAATTTATATGTCCTAGGTGGGAAGTGAGCCCCCAATTATGAAGAAAATTCGAAAGAAAACCTCCCTAACAATATACTTTCGTGGTTTAATCCATTATTAGCTGAATCGCTTATACATATACATTAAAAATAGATATAAAAAGACAAAAAATAGACCCTATTGATCACTGCATGTCTTTTTCCTCTTTTCATTTCTCGTCATTGGAGGAAAAGACAAGAAAATACCTCTTGAAAATAATGCATCTATCAACCGTAACATTTGAGAGTTATGGGCGAGGCAGCATTATTCATAAATTCTCAATTCCAAATGGACGGCTGTCATTGCAGCATACGGCCGTGATGACAAGTCAAAGCATTAAAGAACGCAGTACATTTTACTGTCAATTCATTTGAGAGATCATGCTGACAAATTTTGATCCACTAACTTGAGATCCATCTTTCCACAAGAAAATAGAAAAAGACGCACAATAAAGGATGAGCCAAAAGGAATGACAAAATGCACACCAAGTATTCTGATCCTCTGTCTTCACACTAATATTTCAGTGGCCAATGTAATAAGCAAGCAATCATTCTGAAAGTGAATGGATATATAAGTTGCTCAAAATAATATGAAAAATAATTAACTCAACAAGATGCATCAAACATATTTTGATTTCCCTGTTATTTCGAGTTGCTCCAGAATGGAAATAGGAGTATGAGCAAAGCAAACAAATAAAGAATGCTATATATAGTTCTTTATTTTAACAGAGATTTTACACACAGGGGGGTAATGGTTTAAATTAAGTTTTGACTGCTTGAGCATAACAGAAAGCAAGGTCTGATCCTGAACAATGCAAAACTGATACTATATGATAGCAGAGGGGCTGATGCAAACTCTCGGAAACATAGTGCTTTATCATTTTTTTCCCCCTGATTGAAAACTTTTTGCCTATAGAAAACTTGGATTTGCTGAAAGGAATTTTATTTGGAAAATCTTCAGAAGCTTTACCAAACCAGACTTTCTGATGTATTTTCTGCATAAATAGAAAAGGGACATATTAGAATGTCATCACTCGTAGGTGCACAAAAGTCAGCTGAAAGTTCAACAAATAAAGTTGATCTAGTTCAACAGGCAGCAGTGACCCAAGTAAAAATGTTAAACATCGGTAAACATCAGCCCCCTTTCGACAGGTATCCTTGATTTATGAATGGTAAACTTATAAGATTTTCCCCTCCGGCTTGATAGATCTGACTTGGGGAAACACCTCGTTACTTCAGACTCGTGGATCACAAGTTAGGAGCTTGACAGGTCATTCGTCTTGGAAAAACGCCTACATTCTTGAGCATTATCCAAGGGGGAAAATGGGATAACCTAGATGAGCACATGTATATAATTGGCAGAAAGCAATCAATGGAAACTAATAGTGATTCTGAACTATGTACACTCGGTAGAAACAACATTAAGCTTGTCCGCTAAATGGAAATTTGCATATGTATAAGAAACCTAATACTTGGTCACATGTCAATTCAGGATGAATATTGGAGTCTTTCATAGGGATTAAATATTTTAAGAGGGGTGCTATATCTCATACTACATTTATTATCTTGGATCAACATATCAAAATCCTGAAATTTAATGAAGTGTCAGCCTGCCCGGCACATGAATTAATCTCCAAGGTATTCATATGCTACAGTGAATTTACAACTGAAGTGTGCTTCAATTGTCTATGAAAAACTGTACTACACTTGGCGAAGGAAGTAATTTGTTATGTATAAATTAAAAACACTATGAACTAGTCACCAAGCAAACAAGTTGACAACAAACTCATCATTTCAATGTGAGAATGAGCTAAAAAATCACACATTAAGGGATACTTTTAATGAATGTTCCTTCAGCATTCACAAAAACAACAGAACAATATTAATGTTGTAACATGCATCAGTTAAATGTCTGGGCTATAACAATGCCTACAAACCCATTAAATTAAAATCAACATGTGCTAATATTTGAAGGCCTAACTGGTGTTCTTCAAACTTTAACCTTGAACTGTGGAAGATGGTCTTTCTGTTCCATGTGGTCCAGGTTTCCTTTTCCCAGTTAGATGATCGAGAGTTTGTAGTTATAATGTTGAAGCATCTGATACGATTTCTTATCAGCCTCTCCAAATTGGAGAGAGAAAACCCATCTGACGGGTCTTCTTCGGTATCTAAATTGTACTGGTGGGGGGCTTCTCTTTGCTGTTTTATGCTTTGAGCAATACCCTAGTCAATCAAACCGCCTTCATCAAAGGTGTTTAGAACATATTGTTGGCGCGTGAACCAATAAGAGAATTCTATTTTGATGGTTACAAAGAGGCCAAACGACAAAATTGATAGAAATGGATCTGATTTCCCCCTAGGCTTTACTTCCACAGCGGATGAAGGCGTTAGACCGGAGCACGTCCCTGCAGGTGCAGGTGAATCTCTCAGCTTCTGTCATGAATTCTTTTTCTTGATTATTCAAAGGATGATTATCAAGATGGTAGATAGTCAACTTCATGAAATCATATGTATCCTCTTAAGTGTTAACAAAAACTTTTCTTTTAACAAAATTTGATTGATTCTCACTCAGAACACAGTGAGAATGGAAGAAAACATTGGAAGCTTTCTTTTTAGCCTTATCACTTTAAATTTTGACTTTTAGTGCACCGAATTAATTTTTTCCAGCTTTTGATACCTCTGTGTTGATATTAAAAAACATCTTATTATGTTTTGTCTGCATATTAGTACGGATGTTTACTTTGGGAACAGAACTCATGCTGTTGTATTGGGATCTAGGAAGTCCATGCAGCAAGTCATCCAGAACACCTAGATATTTAAGAAGTCAAAAAGATAACATTTGATAGTCAAAGGTTCTTTCTTTGGGATCTAGATCCCTCTTCCTATATATATTTAAGCATCCAGACATCACATCTTTTGATTATTACTTATTATAAAATGAAATAGTCCTCCACACAAGATTATGACTCCATGGTCACATGGAAGCATTCTGAAATCTAGTAGTTAACAATTTGGGTGAGCAGGTGTCTCCAATGTCATTGAAGAGACCTAAAGAGCTAATTTACAAAGTTCAAACCAAGTCAAAGAACCTGAAATTTATCTAATTACAAATTTTGAAATGCATGCAATCCTTCCTTGTTTATTTACCTGAAATTAATGACCAGACCCCACAAAAACATCGAACAAACCACAGCAGCTCCACCATTTTGCACGTTCTGCAACAAGCGGTGCACGAGGCACAACCTATCATCAGAAGAGAGATCATATCAATACATGCCTGTTGATACATGGAATGAAGAATAGTTATCGCCTTATCGGAGAAGACAGATTTCAATACCTCGATAACCGGCGAAGCATCTGCTCTATTGCTTCCACAGCATGTTCCATGGCACTCCTGAGGCTGTTTCATGATGCCGCCACTTACATTAGGCACTGGCTCTGTTTTTGCTTCAGTACTTTCAAAAGGCTGGTTGACAGTCTCATAACCCACATCAGGCATTGAGGCTATCTGTGGTTCATGATCGTGCGGTGATGGCAGAATAACCTCGACTATTTTCTGTTCCAGAAGCTTAAATTCATCAATCTGTCTAACCACTTCTACTGCAGAAATCTCTCCAGCTAGTTGATCTGTAACTTCATCAATTTGCCTCACCACCTCCACTGCAGAGCTCTCCTCATGAATTGCCTCTGTAACTTCATCAATTTGCCGAATCACCTCAATCGCAGAACTCTCTTCAAGTACTCTCTCTCCAACTACATCTCCAACCTCATCCTCTTGCCTCACCACTTCCACAGCAAAAGTTTCCTCGGCAACTCCATCTCTAACCTCATCATCCTGCCTCACAGCCACCTCTACCGCAGAATCTGCTTTCTCTTCAAGATCTTTATCCTTAATCTCGTCATCGGCAGAAGCCACTTCAGGAACTTCATCATGAACCTCATTCCCTCGCCCCAAGGCCTCCTCGGCAACAGGAGCAACTGTGGATCCATCTGCCTCAGGTTTCTCCTCTTTAACAACATCATCAGTGACAGACTCCACGATCACATCATCCTCAGCCTTGGCTACTGATTCCGGTGCAGGTAATGCCTCATGCTTCTCCTCTTCCACGGCCACCAGAGGGACACCATTCTCCTCCTCCCCTGCTGCCGCCATCAGGCTGCCAGTCTTCTCCTCGCAATCCTCGGCCTCAGATTGAGAACTGTGGTGGCTGCTGTAATGAGGTGAGCTGTGGGTAGGGGACCGGGCCTCACTGTCCTTGCCATCCTCCTCCTTCTCCTCATGGTGGCGGTGTTGGTGGTGGTGGTGGTGGCCATTGCCTGGATGCCCCAAGTGTGTGAATGATTGCAGAAAAAGGGCAAGCAACCAAAAAAGCTTCAAGATACAGCGCAGAAAAGAGAGAAAACACACAAACAGACAGCTATAAAGTGACAAAGAACCAGCAATCAAACACAACAACAACAACAACAACTTGAGAAAACAATAAACAAGAATATTTGTAGGCCTAAGAATAACAAAGTTAATAGTAATGATAATAATAACAAGAAGAAGAAGAAGAAGAAGAAGAAGAAGGATCAAAACCATGAGTTTGATGGCTGATGAGTTCTTGCTGGTCTTGCTGGTGATGGCTGTTCTGGAGGACCAACCTCTCCTTCCTCTCAAGCTCCTTCTTGCGCTTGGCTGCTGCTTTCTTCTTTGCACCCGGTGGCATGTCCCTGAATGAATCAATGAATCAATCAATCAGACTGGCACTTTTGATCTGATTTTCATTTTCCAACCAGTGAAAATTTCAAGAAACTGACTTTCCCTTTACTTTCTTCTTCTCTGAATTTGTATGAACCAAATGGTTGATTGAGAATCAAAATAAAATGTGGAGATTTGTGTGATGACAGAATTTGCTGGTGGTGGAGGAGGAGGAGGAGAGCTACCAAAAATAAAATAAAAATTTTGGAAGGAGCGGGCGGGCGCTAAATTGGCCTTTTTGTCTTCTTCTTCTGACCTATTAATATTACTGACTGCTAATATTAATAAAGAGTTGAAAATATCAAAAAATACAATAAAAATGCATCAATAGACAAAAGAAAATAATTAATAAATAGTACTTTTGAACAAATCAATAAATACAAAATGACTAAAAAGATACAAATAATTATTTAATAAATTACATTAATATATGTGCCATAAATTAAATAATATATTTTTATTTTAAATATTTTAATATTAATAAAAAAATTATAAATAATAAAATGATCACGTAATATAAAATAATAAGTGTCTCATACAAATATTAACTAATATTAAAATATTTTGAAGATATATCTGGAAATAAATTTTCGTAAGCTTGTCGCTATCTTAGATGTTGATCTGTCAAGCGTTTCAAAACGCTGAGTTCCAATCGTTTGTCGCTATTATTAATTGTACTTACCAAACACCTTAACTAGCATATTGATTTTGTCAATACACTATATGCTACTGTAGACGCTAATTTAAATGCGTGTCAAAGAAGGACCATAATATAATAACAGAAAAAAGTTTGAAAAAGGATTCCAAAGGACTGAAGTGAGAACGAAAAGGATTCCATTTGCACGGCCGCGACGAATATCTAAATTTAATTTATAACTCCGTTACGAAGAGGCAAGAGGGAAACCGAAACGGATATAATAAATTGGGAGACCGGAGTGGGGATCGTAACGATCACGTGACACCGCTTCGCAGGGTGTGCGTTACATCCTTTTTAATTGGTCGTCGTGGGTGGTGGGGGATCACGTGCGCAGGCACGTGGATTGGAACGTGGGGGGAGGGGGGCGGCGCTGTGCCGTGTTTGATGGAAGCGCAGCAGCAAAAGGCACGTGCAGAGAGCAGCGTGAGGTTTGCGGTGCAGTATATGTGGTGCAATTTGTATTTATTCTTCTCATTATTAGTAACCGACCTGTTCATTTTTTGCTGTCTCTTGTTGTTTTTTCATTGTTGTTATTACTTTAATTTTTTTTCCTTTCATAATCATTCACGTTTTGTTTGTCCCATTTCTTTTTCTCAAAGTAGGCTATGTTTGTTTGGTTTTTTTTTCAGTTAAATATTTTTTTCTATATTTAGTAACTTAAAAAATATGTTTCTCTATGTTAGAAGTTAATGAGAATGCATAATAATTTGCTATGGACCCGGTGCAGTGTATAATTTGAATCATTAATTTAAAAATTAATGGCTCAAATTTTATCCAATTAAAATTTTGAATTATTAATTTTTAAATCAATGGCTTAAATTATGCACCATACTAGAGCATAGCAAATTGCTATACACCTTCATTATATATATATGAGAGAGAAAA